>PIJE02000482.1:0-41555 GCA_002895965.2 Coryphaenoides rupestris
CGCAGACAGATTTACAATATAGACAGAATAAGATATTCAGTCCAAAAACATATGGCAATAATTGATATTAAAGGTAATAATTAGGGATAATAATAAGAATGGTGAGAGGAAGTATTGCACATGATATAAAGAATATTAAGAATATTGCACATAATGATGAAAGGTAATGTAGCATGGTAATATTGCAAGGATAATATTGAGAAGAAGTATTGCACATGACATTAAGAATATTGCACATGATGATGAGAGGAGAGGTAATATTGCAAGGTAATATTTAGAGGTAACATGATAATAATATTAATAATATAACACATGATATTGAGAGTATCACACATGATGATGAGAGGAGAGGTAATATTGCAAGGTAATATTTAGAGGTAACATGATAATAATATTAATAATATGCGTTGTGGATAATTTATTTTGTAATGGCTAACTCTGTTGTAGGCCTAATGTTGTAATCGCTAGCTTTATGTTGTAGCCATCTAATGGATATGTGGTCAAGCTATTTAACGTTTGTTAAAACCACCGTCTTTTTAATCATCGTAGGTAATTAGGATATGATAAAGTGGCTGATCTGAATCACATAGCCTGTGTGTTCTTTATGCCCTTTATTTAACGTTAGCCTGTTTTGCTTGCTGTGTTTATTTCTAATACCTAGCTGACCACTTGTTGGGTCTCATCAATGGATTTCGTCAGGAGATTGGGGAACCCCTAGCCTGGAAATCCAGACCCACATCTAGAAAGCTGTAGGTCTGGTAATGAGTAATGAAAATGGCCCAACTCGAGGGGCGGCACCAAGAATGCGTTTGAAAATATCACTGCACGCAATTGGATAACACTACGACCAATCAGAAGAATACACGGGGCGACGTATCCAGAGCGACGGAAACGAGTTTGTTTTGGAGAATAGTTTGACAGAGAGACGTAAATGTAGTCTAATGGAAATACCACGGAGATACCACTTTGGCAACGCAACGTTAACCTTGTAATATTCTTAGCCAAGGAATATTGAAATAAAGAGATGCAACCGAGTTGGCGTTTATGGATGTTTAATAGCACTGCGCCTGGTACCCCGAGCATGGGCGTAGAATTTAGTGGGGACGCTGGGGACATGTCCCACCAATTAACGGAGCACCCCCCCCCATCAGAACCGCAAATTAACGGAGCACCCCCCCCCCCCATCAGAACCGCAAATTAACGGGAGCACCCCCCCCCCATCAGAACCGCAAATTAACCGGAGCACCCCCCCCATCAGAACCGCGAATTAACGGAGCACCCCCCCATAGAACCGCAAATTAACGGAGCACCCCCCCCATCAGAACCGCAAATTAACGGAAGCACCCCCCCCATCAGAACTGCGAATTAACGGAGCACCCCCCCCCCCCATCAGAACCCGCAAATTAACGGAGCACCACCACCCCCCCCCCCACCCATCAGAACCCGCACAATTAAACAGAGCACCCCCACCATCAGAACGCAAAATTAAACGGAGCACCCCCCCCATCAGGAACGCAAATTAACGGAGCACCCCCCATCAGAACCGCAAATAACGAAGCACCCCGCCCATCAGAACCGCAAATTAACGGAGCACCCCCCCCTCATCAGAACTGCGAACTTAACGGAGCACCCCCCCCCCCCATCAGAACCGCAAATTAACAGAGCACCCCCCCCCCCCCATCAGAACCGCGAAATTGACGGAGCACCGCCCCCCCCCCATCAGAACCGCGAATTAACGGGACCACCCCACCCCAGACAAAAAATAACATGTTTTCAAAGTCATTAGAACTGTAATGGTTTTATTAAGTACTCGTATCGGTATTCGGTATCGGCAAGTACCCAAATCTAAGTACTTGTACTTGTACTCGGTCTGAAAAAAAGTGGTATCGGTGCATCCCTAGTTTGTACAGATACTCAGTCAACATTTTCGATAGCCATCTTGCAATGTTTACTGACTGATTCCGGACTGATTCCGTCGCAGCGCTGACGTCATCTGTTTAGCCCGCCTCTGGCCCGCCTATATCAGATACACCGATGTGATTGGTTGATGTTCGGAACAACAGGAGTAGCTAATGAGCATGTTACTCATTACCAGAGTACTCGCTGAGCAAATTCAAATTGTGCTCTCGCTCTGGATTTCCAGGGTAGGGAACCCCAACAACGGAGAACCACCAGAGAACCACCACAGAGTGTCCCATGCCTTCAAAAACCACAGCACTGTCACACAATACTGTTGACAATAAATATACATTACATTTCATCCCATCATATAGCCCAGGGATGGGCAACTGGCGGCCCGCGAGTCAATTTCCAAATATCAATAAATTGTTGGTTTCACAGGCGTTGGAAGCAAGCGTAAGAGTCCAATTGTAATTATAATTGTCTACTGATAGAGGGCGCTCCCTCGAAGGAGCTGCAGCCTGTAGCCAACCAATCTCATTCAGGAGGGAACAGGTCTCTCAGTCATAGGAAGTTTGTAGTCTTTTTGGATGAAGTGAACGCAGTTGATGGGGATTTACAGACGCACACTGAGATCCGATGGATGAGCCGCGGGAAGTGCTTGGAGAGGTTCTTTTTGCGCTGCGCGTTGAGCTCCCAGTGTTGTTGGAGGACAGCATTCGATGTGATCCAAGTGCTGACTGCAGTAAACTCAGGGTAGCGATGTTCTCTGAGACATGACCTTCCTCCTTCAGGATATTACTTCACATCTTCATCACCTGAATGTGCAGCTGCAGGGAAGAGGCCAAACTGTGTCCGATCTCTATGCTCATGTAACTGCTGTGTACCCGCCCCGCCAAGAACCCACACACAGGCTGGATTGGATGATGTGGTTCTTTATATGGTAGCTGCAATGAGTGGTAGATATACACACACACACAAAACATGTGGTTTAGCACCTCCACTGGATTTGACGTCCCAAGCAGAGAGCTGGAAGACTGCTCAAGTACATTACATCTTAATTTTTTACAATTACATTAAATGCATTTTAAGATGTGACTTAATACAATGGTTTTTAACAGAATACTTTTTAACATGTGATCGTATTGTAGCGGCCAGGGGGGGGGGGGGCGTGGCCACCATACGGCCGCTAGATGACGTAAGGGGCCCCGAGGGATTATGGGAAGTTGTGTGTGTGGTGTCAGAAGTGGGATTAAAAAAAAAATTGACAGCGAACTCCGCGATATTGAGGAAGCTATTCGGGAGATGGAGCGACGGGTGTATTTCCCAGTTACACCAGGTGGCGCCAGCACGCCAGGGCCGCGTGCGACGAGGGAGAAGCAGCTTCGGGGGCCACTCGGTGGCAGCCTACGGGAGGCCGTCCGTCACCCAGTGACCGGGGTGGATACTCCAGCGCCGATGCCTGCCATGCCGAGTTGCAGCCAGGGGATGCTGGTAACCTCCCCATTAACAGAACATGACCCACCGGCCAGCTCCCCGCCCGCCCTGGGGTCATACAGAAGCGCAGTAAAGCTCCCACGATATGGCGGAACCACACCATTGGGGCCGTACCTTGCCCAAGTGCGGATGGCGGTGCAGTTTGGCCGGTGGGGGGACGAGGAGGCGGCAGTTCACCTGGCCTTGGCGTTGGAAGGGCCGGCGGCGCAGGTCCTGTTAGACCTCCCCCCAGTGGACCGGGGTAGCTTCACGGCCCTCACCGCCGCGTTGGAGAGACGATTTGGTCAGCGCCTCTCCGCCGAAGGAAACCGGGAGGAGCTGATGAACTGTTATCGGCGGGAGGGGGAGCGTCTGGGAGCACTGGCTGCCGACGTGCGCCTCCACACCCAACGTGGATATCCCCGTTTCAGTCCAGCTGACCAAGAGGACCTCGCCCTCCACGTTTTCCCTGCGTGCGTTATTGCCGGAGAGCCTGCGGCAGCATGTGCGGCTTGCTGCCCCCCGGTCGCTGGACGATGCGCTACAGGAGGCGGAGCGAGCAGAGGCCATTTTTATGACCAGAGCCACCCCCCGACGTGGACTCGCTACCTCCCCACGTGTCCGGGTGACAGACCATGAACTGCGAGAGGAGGATGACAACGAGGTCTGTCGGGTGTCACCCCAAACTCCCACACTGCCAGGAAGATCACTGCGGGATCCCACCCGTTGTCATCGCTGCGGTGAGGTTGGTCACCTCGCTCGGGACTGTCTGGCACCCGCACCCAAGCCTCGCTCCTGGCTGCCGTCGGGAAACGGGCGGGGGGCGGACCAGCGAGGGGAACCCTGCTCCCAAACCCAACTCCCCTTCAAGGCCGATGCACCCTGGTAGGCCGCCTGGGCCACACCAAAGGGCTCTTCGTGGACTGTGAGCTAGATGGCCAGGCGTGCCGAGCTCTGGTGGACACCGGGTCCAACATTACCCTCGTCCGCCCGGGGGTCCTGCAGGGCACCAAGGGGGTGCTTGCCGCAGCGTGGACCCCTACTGCAGTCCAGATGAGGACGGTGACGGGGGAGCGGGCCAGCATGGAGGGCACGAAGGCGGTGCACATCCGCATGGGGGACCAGGAGATGGTGCAGGAGGTCTGGCTAGCCCACATCCAGGACCCGTGCATCATCGGCCTGGACCTGTTGGACCGTTGGGGGGCCCGGATCAATGTGTCCCGAGCCAGGCTCACCATTGGCGCAGAGACCTTTGTGCTCCACACCGGCCTGGGAGAGGGAGCTCGGCAGAACTGCCAAGACGGTTGCAGCCCCACCGTCCATGGCAGCCGCCAGGGGGTCCGCGACGGCAACCGCCAGAAGTCGTCGACGCCAGCCGCCGGGGGAGACGGCGACGCCAGCCGCCGGGGGAGACGGCGACGCCAGCCGCCGGGGGGTCGTCTACGCCAGCCGCCGGGGGGTCGTCTACGCCAGCCGCCGGGGGGTCGTCTACGCCAGCCGCCGGGGGGTCGTCCACGCCAGCCGCCGGGGGGTCGTCCACGCCAGCCGCCGGGGGGTCGTCCACGCCAGCCGCCGGTGAGTCGTCTACGCCAGCCGCCGGGGGGCGTCTACGCCAGCCACCAGGGGGTCGTCTACGCCAGCAGTTGGGCATGCCACCATGCTGCCCGCCTTTTCTCCCTCGACCGAGACCTGTCGGGCTGTCCAGGAGCTGTGGAAACGGAGCTGTGAGGGGCTCGATGATCACCAGCGCCAGGAGCTGAAGAAGCTCCTGGATGACAACGTCGACCTCTATGCTGCCAATGACGAGGATTGCACGCGGACAAGGTTGGTCCAGCATTCCATCGACACCAGATCGTCGCCACCCATCCGCCTGCGGCCTCACCGTCTACCCCTTGCTAAGCGGCAGGTGGCGGAGGAGAAGATCCGGGAGATGGCGGCTGCAGGGGTCATCGAGCCATCCGACAGCCCGTGGGCAGCACCGGCCGTCCTGGTGAAGAAGAAAGACGACAGCTGGAGGTTCTGCGTGGACTACCGCCGACTCAACGCTGTCACCACCAAGGACTCCTACCCCCTGCCCCGCATTGACGACGCCCTGGACTACATCACAGGCTCCGGTTGGTTCAGCTCCTTGGACATGCGCAGTGGCTATTGGCAGGTCGAAGTGGCCCCAGAGGCCCGGCCAAAGACTGCATTTACGATTGGGCAGGGGTTGTGGCAGTTCAGGGTCATGCCATTTGGTCTCTGCAACGCACCTGCCACATTCGAGAGACTGATGGAGCGGGCAGCTGTCCCACGTGACCGATGTGTCGTGTACCTGGACGACCTATTGGTGCACGCCAGCAGCTTCGAGGGGGCAATGGCTAACCTGCAAGAGGTTTTCACCGCTATCCGGGGGGCCGGGTTGCGGCTCAACCCAAAGAAGTGCCACCTGCTCCGTAGAAAGACCCTGTTCCTGGGACATGTGGTCAGTGCGTAGGGGGTGGCCACTGATCCAGCGAAGGTGGCTGCAGTCAGGGAGTGGCCAACACCATCCACCATCGGTGAGCTGCGGAGTTTTCTGGGGCTGGCCTCCTACTACCGTCGATTTGTGCAGGATTTTGCCACCATTGCCAGCCCCCTGCACCGTCTCACCGACAAGGGCCGCATTTTCGCCTGGAATAGCGCGTGCGACGCAGTCTTCAACCAGCTCCGGGCCGCCCTGGTTGCGGCTCCCGTGCTGGCCTATCCAGAGGTCCAGCAGGCCTTCATTGTGGACACCGACACTAGTAACGTGGGGGTAGGGGCTGTCCTGTCCCAGAGACAAGGGGACAGGGAGCAGGTGGTGGCCTACTACAGCCGGGCCCTGAACCAGGCAGAGAGGAACTACTGCGTGACCAGGCGGGAGCTGCTGGCTATGGTCCGGGCACTTCCGACCCTACCTGCATGGGAGCAGGTTCCTCTTGCGCACCGACCACGCCTCGCTCACCTGGCTCCTGAACTTCCGGAATCCGGAGGGCCAGGTGGCCCGGTGGCTGGAGGCACTGCAGGAGTATGATTTTGAGGTACAGCACCGGCCGGGGCGTCAGCATGGCAACGCCGATGCTCTCTCCCAGCGTCCTTGTGCGGCGATGGAGTGCCGGTACTGTCAGCGACTGGAGGAGCGGGGCCAGGGGTTGCCGTTGGTGGCAGCTGTTCAAACCGGCAGCGGCGACGGGTGGCTGCCGCTATCCAGTCGGGAGCTGCGGCAACACCAGGCTGCAGATGCTGTGTTGGGACGAGTGCGAGGCTGGCTGGAGGAGGGTCGTCAACCATCGTGGACGGAAGTGTCCCGAGCGCTCATGCTCGGGCGGGAACTCCGAACACCTGTGGACCTGGTGTTCGGGGCCCCGCCCGAGCCGGAGATTGCTGGGGGCGCGGAGCTGGACTACTACCGTCGGCTGACGGACCGCCTGAGGGTGGTCCACGAGTACACCCGCCATGCCCAGGCCAGCTCAGGGGTGCGGCAGAAGCGGGCCTATGACACCCACTGTCGGGGGCAAGCCTTTGCGGTTGGGGACAAGGTGTGGGTGTACTGTCCTACTCGCACCAAAGGCGTGTCCCCCAAGCTGCGCAGCCACTGGCGCGGGCTGGCCGAAATCGTGGGGCAGATCACAGAGGTGGTGTACCGGGTGCGGATGCCTGGACGGGGCCGGATGGTGGTGCTGCACCGGGACAGACTTGCACCATACTGCCCCCTTGCTCCGCTTGCTGTGGAGAAAGGGGGCCGCGGCAGCCCACCATGCCCCAACCAGCGCTGTCCTCCTAGGAGCCCCGGACGGGCTGTTCGACACCGACGGCAGCCCGGATACCTGCGGGATTTTGTTTTGGGTGATGGGGTTGTCGGGGACGACTAACCCCTCAAGAGGGGGCTATGTAGCGGCCAGGGGGGGGGGGCGTGGCCACCATACAGCCGCTAGATGACGTAAAGGGCCCCGAGGGATTATGGGAAGTTTTGTGTGTCACGTGGGTGTTGCCATGCGGTTGAGTTAGTTCAGGAGTTTGAGTGATTCAAGTGGTTCTTTGTTCTTGGTTCATTAAAAGGTTAATTATATTCCGCGTCCGCCTCCTCTCTGCCTGCTCCTCCGCGGTGTTCGTTACAGTATTTTAATTGGAACGTGTTGCATGGAGGAACAAGGATGCAGACAATGTGACTGGCAGGTAATGTGACATGCACACGAGTGACAGACACGCAGACAGGTAGTCCGGCAGGCTGGCAGGTAGACCGGCGGGCTGGCAGACAGGCAGGCGGGCAGACGGGTAGGCAGGCAGGCAGGCAGACAGGCTGGCTGGCAGACAGACAAGCGGGCAGACGGGTACGGCAAGACAGGCGGGGTAGCGGAGCGGACCTGGACGGGAGAGACTGGTCGCGATCCTGTGCAGAGGGAAACAGAGTTACCAATCCAAAAAGTGGAAACACCATCAAGCTATGAGATACGTGACGGCGTTTCTGACCACACTGGATGAAGCAACGATTATTGGCGATGAGTGTTGGGAAGCCGGGTTCTTAATCGTGGTGGTGATTGCCAAACGGTGACAGGTTGGACGGCGGGCAGGTGCCGCTGATGGACGCGGGGCGCACCGGAGAGTCTAGCGCCAGCCTCCTACTGTGGGGACAGTAACCAGGTGTTAATAAATATGATCAGGATCATTATACTCATCCTACAGCTGCGTCAATCAATAAATATGATCAGGATCATTATACTCATCCTACAGCTGCGTCAATCAATAAATATGATCAGGATCATTATACTCATCCTACAGCTGCGTCAATCAATAGATATGATCAGGATCATTATACTCATCCTACAGCTGCGTCAATCAATAGATATGATCAGGATCATTATACTCATCCTACAGCTGCGTCAATCAATAGATATGATCAGGATCATTATACTCATCCTACAGCTGCGTCAATCAATAAATATGATCAGGATCATTATACTCATCCTACAGCTGCGTCAATCAATAGATATGATCAGGATCATTATACTCATCCTACAGCTGCGTCAATCAATAAATATGATCAGGATCATTATACTCATCCTACAGCTGCGTCAATCAATAGATATGATCAGGATCATTATACTCATCAGGTATTTTGCAGCTCCGCCCCCTTGTTTCACCCTCCGCCGCTAAACCACGCCTCCTCGCACACCACAATTATTATATTATTATTATTATTAATATTATTTATACATTGTGCCAGATTAATGTTTGGTTTTAAAAGCGCCCCAGTTGTATTTTTTTCAGCGTAGCAAAGTGACGTCATGGACAATATTGCTGCATTCGTTTCAAACCCATTCATGTCCATTGATAGAGAACAGGTAGCAGATACATTCCATCACGTGTTTGCTTTGCCAAGTGGAGTTGACATGGAGATGGGTCATTAGCAGAATGACAGCTGAAAGACAGATCTAGGGACAGTGACTCATGGAGACTACCAATGGAACTTCATATAATAATTTTTCTTTGTTGCTCTTGTGAAAAAAATATTTACTCAAATGATTTGTTCTTGGTTGCATGGTTAAATAAAATGCCTCAAGTTGGAAATACAGACTGGGCTGCCTTTTTCTCTTTGGCCTTTCACCAAGGCCGAGGTCAGGGATCTTGGGCTTAAAAAGGTTGATAACCACTGGGTTTCAAGTTTCAAGTATTTTATTGTCACTTCACAATTTACACGTGAGTATAAACAGTGAGTGAAAAACTTTTTGTGCAAAACGCCCGACAGCCGACAGTAATTATAAAGGAATACAAAATAGAGTAAAACTACAAAATAGAAATAGAACTATAAATAGAATTCTATGTAAAATAAGTAAATGAAATCTAAAATGAAATGGAATATACAGTAAAAAGGTGAGCAATACACATATAAATCGATGTACTAAAATATACATTGTTATATGCTGACATTCACAGAATGTCACAGAATACCTTCCCAGACAGTCGACACAACACTAGCACCAGCAGTTGGCACCAGGACTAGCACTAACACCAGTACTAGCACTAGCAGTAACACTAGCACCAGGACCAGCACTAGCAGTAACACCAGCACAGCCAGCACTAACACCAGCACATACTAGCACCAGGACTAGCACTAACACTAGCACCAGGACCAGCACTAGCAGCAATAACACCAGCACAGCACTAGCACCAACACTTAGCACTGCTACCAGCGCTAGCTCCAGCAGTAACAACTTATCACCAGGACTAGCACTAGCAGTAACACTTAGCACTATCACTTTGGACATTGATGCCGAACTTGTTCAGCTTGTTCAGCAGCCTGATGGCCTGACTGTGGAAGTGCACAGTCATAATGTGGCCCTCTGGTAGTCATCAAAGTTGCCCATCCCTGATCTAAACCAATGAGACGACAGAAAGAAGGTGGAGCTGCAGCTGGGGGCGGTAACTGGATTTACCCGAGACCAGTCTGAACTTGGTATCTGAAACCGACATTTCCGCCTTTCCCTCAGTCCAGCTTCTTGAAACAGGACGACACGTTTGTTGTATTGGAAAGTGTCATCGATAGGCCATGGCGTATTCAGGATGGCGATCACAGCCCGGATCAAGAGAAAGGTAAAGAAATAATAACTAAAGAAACTGAGACAGAAAAATAAATAAATAGAGCCCTAGAGCCCCTTTCGGGCGGGGGGGGGGGGTTTGTGAAATGATGACATGTGATCTTCAAAATATTTCTAGTTGTTACTAGGGGTTGCATAGTCGACATAATGACCACGTCGACTCCTGCCAAGAGAAGTCGACTAGTCGTTGGCCACGTGATTTCACACGTTGTAGAACAGACAGCAGATTGTGAACACGTGACTTCAAGTACTTCACTAAGATGAAACCCGCCAGTGATACATACATACGTACATACATACGTATACATACATACATCTATTTGTCTATTTGGCAGTGGTGGCTGGTGAAAAATGTGGGAGGGCGTAAACCCCCCCCCCCCCAAAAAACCACCACTGTAATGTTGTTGTTCGATCAGGATTTATTAAGCATATTCTAAGCAAGTTAAAACACACTTTACAATAAATAACTGCTGAAGTCTGAATAGTTGATTCAATGTTGATTGAGATATTGTGAGATCAAAGCATTTAAATATTAATGAATCACAATTACAGCCTTTCTCCACAATAATATTTAATGATGTGTTCCAGTTCTACTCAGCAGAATGTCAGAAGAGCCTTACCAACTCCAAGTACACAGGAACAAGTTCAACTGGATGCCCAACTTCCCAGGTAAATGGAACACGCCGGTGATACATACTCACAAAGATATACACATTCAGTTTGTCTTCCGGCGCTGTCTCGGGCGGCTCCTAGCGATCGTGTACTTTAACTTATTTCCTATCCTTACTTAATTGTTTTAGAATTCTGTTATTTATTAGTAAGATAAGTTATTTGTACAGCAGAACAAGATGGCTCAGCGAGCTCTTTCTCAGTTTTTCGTTGCTATTTTTATTGTACATTTACTGTGCCCGACGCCCGGCATGGCGGACGCGGACGCGCCGCTGGGCTCCATTGTGTACACAAGAGATCAGCTTCTGAACCTCCGACTGTGTGGCAGGGCCGGCGGGAGACCCGACATCCCCGGGGAGCTGAGGAAGAGAAGATATCTCCCGTCCATCATCATGGGGAACGTACGATCTCTGTCTAAAGAAAAAATGGACGAGTTAAGATCACTCACAAGGAGAGAGAGTGTGTTTTGGGAGTGCTCTGTTATGTGCTTCACGGAGACTTGGCTGCATGACAATGTGGACACTAAAGTGGACTTAGACGGCTTTCATCTGGTGCGGGCGGACAGGAGTCTCAGCAAGAGCGGCAAGAAAAGTGGAGGGGGAGTCGCTGTGTATGTGAACAAGAGCTGGTGCAAACCTGAACACATTACAGTGGAGAAACCTGTGTGCAGCCCGGACATCGAACTACTGGCAGTGAGTCTCCGTTCAGACTACCTGCCCAGAGAGTTCACCCAGGCCATTGTTATTGTTGTTTACATTCCTCCTACGGCTAAAGCGTCGCAGGCTGTTGACGACATCGAGCGTCTGACCACGCGTCTACAGACTCGGCACCCAAAAGCGTTCATAGCGATATCGGGTGATTTTAACCACGTTACCCTGAAATCAACCCTGCCCACATTCAGACAGTTTGTGGACTGCAACACCAGGGGAAATAAAACACTGGACCTGCTGTATGCCAATGTTGAGGAAGCATACAGCTGCACAGTTCTAGAGCCTCTGGGCACATCAGACCACAACCTGGTCTACCTGGCTTCCCAGGGCTCTGCTGAGCTGACTGTGAAGTTCTCTGAGATGAACATGGGCAGGACAAAGACGGACTCACAGGCTGCACTGTGTGATCCCGACCAAGACCGTGCACTGCTTCCCCAACAACAAACCCTGGGTGACTAAAGACATCAAGGCATCACTGAACAGGAAGAAAGCGGCCTTCAGGAGTGGTGACAAGGAGGAGATGAAGAAGGTGCAGAGAGAACTGAGGGAGAAGATCACAAAGGGTAAGGAGAACTACAGAAGAAAGCTCGAGAGGAAGCTTCAACAGAAAAAGTGTGGAGTGGATTGAGAACCATTACTGGCCATGGAGCTAAGACCATTCAGGGGAGGGAGGGAAATCTGGATGAGGCCAACGAGTTAAGCCTGTTCTTCAACAGGTTTTGTCGAGAAGGATTGATTCCCCGGGGTCCAAAAGGTATGAAGAGGAGGGAGTAATCGGGTGGTCACATGACAGTTCGGGCGATATCGAAAGATGATGCGGGCATGATTGGTTGAGTGATTTACCATGAAGTATGTTATCATCAAAGTCAAGTTTCATTATATCCTGATGTAGGTTGCCATTAAGTATGTAATCATTGGGATGGTTTCCTTACGTGATTTACCAATAAGTATGTTATCATCAAAGTCAAGTTTCATTATATCCTTATGGAGGTTGCCATTAAGTATGTAATCATTGGGATGGTTTCCTTACGTGATTTACCAATAAGTATGTTATCATCAAAGTCAAGTTTCATTATATCCTGATGTAGGTTGCCATTAAGTATGTAATCATTGGGATGGTTTCCTTACGTGATTTACCAAGAAGTATGTTATCATTGGGCGGGGGGTCATTCGAGTAGGTGATAGCCAGTAGGGTTCATCATGGAAATATGCATATGTGGGGTTGAGCTGTAGAAGGTTGTAGCACTACCCGGACGCCACCAGAGGGAGGCAAATAAGGTGTATAAGGTTGTAGTACTACCCGGGCACCACTAGAGGGAAGTACCCAGGGTGATGCAGGTGCAGGGGTCGGAAGATATAAAAAGGATCCGTAAAGGTAAATATTGATGCATATTCCCGGGACTGATAGGAGGACACCCCTAGAGGGGAGAGAGAGACCCAAACAAATCTCCGTGCATTTGGCCGGTTATTTTTCTTTGCAGACTAGGCAAGATAGGGCTTAGTCGTTATTGCAGCGAGTTAATACCTGGGCTATTTCTCAAGTTGGTTCAGGGGTAGTTCTCGAGGGTCCATAGAGGGGAGATGCATCCGCAGTCCAACTGGACTGTGTAGGGTTCCCAGTGCTATTGCAATAATATTATCAACCAGATTCGGGGAGTTTATCTGGGAGGGATTTCGGCAGCAGGGGTAGAGACGGAGAATAGATAGACACCTTCGGAAGATATAGCTAATAAGTTCATTGGTCGCAGAAATCATTCTGTATTGTATATACCCATTCATACTATTCTACTTTATTTTATATGTATGCCTCTTGTCGTTTTTGCACTACTTGCTTTTTAATGCTTTTTAACTCTTATCTATTATTCTGTCTGTATGCACCAACAACCACAGCTAATTCCTCGTATGTGAAAACTACTTGGCGAATAAAGCAATTCTGATTCTGATTCTGATTCTGATTGGTTATTATTATCATTTTTTACAGGGGTGAGGGTATGGTTTAGATTAGGCTCTCGATTTTTTCAGTTCTTCGATTTCGGTATTTTTGTTCCCTTTTATTAAATTTTTCGGACTTTTTGTTTTGTTCATCTCCATCATGTCGGGCGGCGGGTCTTCACCTCCATCCACGGTATGTGACTATCACCCGTACCACAGTAGCACCTAGACTGTATGGCCTCGGATTGGGGTAAAACTTTTTATAGAAACGATTGATAAGGTATATTTAGGGGTTTTTATTGGCTATACCCGGGCCTTCTAGGAGGAAGACAGGTACACATAAGGAGATCAATATATCGTTTTTTCTAAGTTTTACCCTGCCTTTTGTTGAATACAGGGTGCCACCAGTTCCCTACATATGACGCGGAGAGATAACGACTGCCAGGCCAGCTGTCTTCAACCCCCCCCCCCCCACCCGCACGGCACGCCCTAGTGCGGCGAGTAGCAGAGGTCGGGCCCCGGCTTCAACCAAACCACAAATATATTTGGTTTCTTTTATAAGTTACGGGTATTCCGACGACGATATAATTAGTAGTAACATTAGGATAACAGTTTTATCATTTTCCCACAACCCCATAGCTTATAAACATTATACGGTCTGGCGATAAGGGGCCCCGGCTTCAACCAAACAACAAATATATTTAGTTTCCTTTATAAGTTACGGTTATCCCGACGACGATATAAGTAGTATTAACATTAGGATAACAGTTTTATCATTTTCCCACAACCCCATAGCTTACAAACATTATACCTTCCGGCGCTGAGGCACGGGAGGTAGTTGGGGGCTTACTCACCCCCAACCCCCGTTTACCCAGATAACCGGTTTTGGAGATAGCCCACGGTTCCTCTCCCTAGAAGCCTAATGGTAATGGAAGTATAATTAGCCGCAGTATACCAATCCCATTCTAGGATTCTATTATTCAGGTAATCTTCGTTTCCCAAAGGGTAGTCTTAACTTCCCCAAGGAACCGAACGTCAATACAGGCTAATTATCGGGATCAGGGTACACCAGGACGCCTGAGCCGCCGACCCAGGCAGGGGTTTGGCCAACTTTGGGGCGTTGCTGGGGATACTTAGGGGCACTAGAGGCCTGTAAACTAGATGTGGGAATAGCGAGAGGCGGAGTTGTTGATGGTTAAAATAGCAGAGGCTTCGTTATCTACTTCTCCAGCGAGCAGGTGACGGTGTCCGACCAAAATTATAAGTATTAAAAAGACCCAACCATTTGGCCTATAATTCTCTAATGCGACCCCCGGCAGGATCTCGAAACAGGGGAGTCCCCACCGATTAAAAAGGGATAAGGGGTTGGTTAGTATTAGATAGGGGTTTTAGGTTTGGTTGGAGTTTTTTTTCTTTGTTTTTATTTTTCTCCCTTCCTCCCGAGCTCCCACCTTGGCCCCATAACAAATCCGCCAGACAAGCCCTTGTGGCCTTAGAAAGAGACAAGGGGGGGGCAGACACACACACACACAGGCGCTAACCCAGACACACACACACACAGGCACCACCCAGACACGCACACACACGCACCCACCCAGACACGCACACACTCACTCACCGGCAGGCCCTCACACTTCTACACCTAGTGACCAGACAACGCTTGCCTATGGTTAATAAAGAGGGATATTAATCAATATCCCATGAGAGGGGTATGTTCTGTTTAGGGGAGTTTATCCAGGATAGATATTTTCTATTGTTTTGGGGATTTGTATGTCACTTCCAGTGTCAATATTATTAGTAATACTCCGTTCTCTCTCCCCCTTTCCCACTGTTATTCCATGACCATTCCTCAGTATAAATCCTGACCTCCCACAGGGGGAGGACTTCGAGTACAGTGCCCTGGATGATTAGAATTATCATACATGGAACTGACCCCCCAGCAGAGACAGAGTCTTTACAAGAACGTCATGGTTGGACTGGGAAACATGCAGTGGGACGACATAGACCAGCTAACTGCTCGTGTGAACGGCAATCCCACCCTGAAGAAGAAGGTTACCGATGCCGTGTTTGAGTGGGTCACCCGGGAGCTTAAAACCAAGCTTAGATAGACTTTAGCATAGTTATCATTATCAGAAAGGGGGAAAAGGAAATCCTATCAAGATCCCGTTTAATAATGAACAATTGTGATATATCCTCTATACAGAATTAACCAAAATTAATATTAATAATACAAACGATTTTTAAACAAAACATTATATGACTTAATATTTTCTATTACATTTATAACACATTGGTAGGTTGTCAATGTAATGTAAGCTACATTCCGACTGCTTGAAGGCCAATGTGCAGGTTGGCACCCCCAAGTTATTAACGTGTGGGGAATGCTTGAAGCTAATCGATGTAGACACTGTTGTCAATGTTGTGCATGTTGAGAAATAAAATTTGTCTAGCTTTAGCAATCTTAACGTGCAAAAAAAAAGCGTCAATTCGCATAAGCATCGTGTGACATGTCAGAGCGACTGGAAGCATGGGCTGGAACTTTGGAATCGGGGGGTTTCTTTGATTCTTTGATTTCTTTGTTTCTTTAATTTGTCAACCAAATAAATTCCAAATGCAGTTTGATCCTTGGTGTATCATTTCCTTAATTTGTTTTTCAAATATTTATTTACATTAGTTACATCAAGAACCTCTACAAATCTTGTATGACATCAATTAACACAATTTGTCTTTGGGGTTAATGGGTAACCCTGTTGCATGTGTTTATGTATGGGGGAACATAATGACACATACAACACATTTCTCTGTTGATATCGCTGTCTTCTGTGAGAGGGCCCTTGTCCTTCACACACTCTTACAGCCAACGGCAAGTAGTGTGTCCACTTGACCAGGAGATAGCAACATGCTATCTGGGGTGAGATCTCGACACAACGCCAGCAAACCAGACCAAACAAACATGAGCAAGGAGGTTAGCATGTGTGTGTGGGTGTGTGTGTGTGTGGCACATTGGCCTCATGCTCAGTGAAGCAGCTCTCTGGGGCTCTCTCACAGCATTTTAACACATCACGTGTTTTTCTTTCAACATCTTTTTGTGCGTCGTCTTGAGCAGCCAAATGTGACTGAACTTCAGAAACGCTGACTGTAGCACGGCTTCAGAAACTTTGTTGAACAGTACAGATAGCGCCAACGATGGCGATGATGACGGTGACCATTATGCTAACCAACATGTTGTCGTCAGTGGCCTGGCGTAGCGTACAGTAAGAGCTGTCTGTCGGCAGGCTCCTCATGAAAAATGCATTGAAGCGCTGAAAGCTAAATTCCGCACGACCTTGACCCTTTGAAGCAGAAGGCGCGATGGTAACCCGCGGTGGCAACACAATAACCTTTCCCTGACCTTTTGGATGAGGACACCAGGGGGGGTTCGACCTCGTATTGGCACCGTGACCGTCATTGTCCCCGACCTGGGGCACTCGTGTGGTACTGTGCAGGATCTCTACCAGCTGAAATGTACCCATCTGGATGTAGTCTCTCCGCTCGTGAACCTGCGGGGACAGTTTACGGTCATATGTTCATATGCGTCCCTTCAGCCGAAATCCAAGTGTCCCTGGGGAAGTGAAAGAGTGGCAGGCGGGGGGGGGGGGGGGTTACGTGGTTAATAATGAATCGGCCCATCAGCAGTAACTCTCAGACGGGAGACGTCTGACGAGTTCAAATGGAAGAGAAGATCAAAATGTTTATAAGTCTGTAGATGATGTTTTCAAGGCTTCTAACTTTAAAAAAAAGAAACGAAAACGAAAAACCGCAGACGTGAAACCAGACAACGTTCTCACTTTTTGAAGAGTAAACAGAACCTGTTGACATGAGAGACGATGCCCCGGCCGGCGGTGTACACCGAGACTCTTACTCATCACTATAGTGATGCCACCGTAGTGCTGCTGCAACTGATCGTATTAGAGATGTAATTAAAATATGGCATAACTTAAGAGACAGAAGAGATCTCACAATTTATTCATTTATTCATGGATTTATTCAGAAGAAGTAAAGAGGTATTCCCCATGAAAGCAATGAAATGAACTCAAGAATGAGAAATATTATCTATTGTGTGCATTTACTATTCCATATTATGTCATTTATATTTAGATGTTTTTTCATCCCAAGTGACTTAACCGTGAATATTTATTTTGTGTACAACATTTAGGGGGTAGGCATCTACAGTACAGGTAGACCGTGTGGATATTGGGGTTTGAATCCAGCACATTGTCATCTGATGAGACGTCCTGTTCCTACATTCATCAAAATCAGTTCCAAGATCAGAGTATTTGCACCGGAGTGGCGATAAGAGCTTGAAATTGCAAGAGGTTTGCAGATTGTTGCACATAGACATGGGGGGGGCGCAATATCTCCATAATGTGCTTTGACTGGTTGACATACCATACCATACTGAGACTATACCTGAATGCTGCTGAGGTTATTTGAAGCCTTAAGCACGGTTTTAAACAGAGACCTTTAAAAGGCGAGAATAATTAGTGTGTATGCTAAATCAATGTGCACTGTATCCAAGTGCTGCAAGCAAAGAAACTAATGATGTGTCAAAAACATGTTTTAATTTTTTCCCCTCTGTCAAGTTTCAAGTCATTAATGACAATCAAACGCTTCAAATTCCAGGTATTTAATTGATTTCGTTCATCATCCTGTGGAATTAAAACGGGACAGAGTGACAGTCCAATGACATTCCCGCACTAAATACAAATATGTAACAAATGTACAGTTGTAGTTGCCATTATGTTTCTCACCACTGCTCCCTATAAGGCACACTATGTTGTGCTGATGCGCCACAACCCGCCGTTACTGAGCAATTTGCTTGCAAATGTTCAATCCCTGGACAATAAAATGGACCAACTGCACGCATGGATTCACTTTCAGTGGGATACTGCGAACTGCTGCGTGATGGCGTTTACTGAGACCTGGCTAGACTTTATGGTAACTGACTCAGCCATTGCCTCAGCTGGTATCTCCATCTACCGGCAGGACAGAACAAGAACCGTTGTCCTTGGAGGAGCCCCACATTGGGCGACAGTGTAGCATTTCTTTGCCACAATTCCAAAAAGTGGCTTAGTTCGGGGCTCCTCCAAGGATACAAGCAGGTTTGTAGTGAAAAGTCTGGTTTATTGCAAAGTATGATGAAAATGGCAGGCAGAGCAGATGGTACTTCGCTAGCATGCAAGCGCTCCTTAAGTGTGTGTGCTGGTGGCTGACTACGGAGCCCCTCAGGGCTGCGTACTCAGTCCACTCCTGTACACCCTGTTCACGTATGACTGTGTAGCCACACACGGCTCCAAAACCATCCTTAAGTTCACAGACGACACCACCATCCTGGGTCTCATCACCAACAATGATGAGACCGTCTACAGAAAGGAGGTCAGGGACTTGGCAACATGGTGCCAGGGTAACAATCTCTCTCTCAACGTCTGCAAGACTAAGGAGATGCCCCATGTCGCTTCAGGAAGTCACATGGGGGCCATTGCCCCCACAATCACAGAGCTGAATGGAAAAATGTCCTGCTTCAAGTTCCTCTGTGTGTTCATCAAAGATGATCTCACCTGGTTCAGGGAAGCGGACTCTGCTTGTATGTTATCTCTGTTGCCCCGTACAGCAACATGACCATCATGTGGCTGCTTCTGAAAATGTATTTCATTTGTGTTTCATTACAAATAACAATGTATTGTGTTCATAGTAGTGGCCATTTTGTTACATCTCAAATGCTTCTCTGACTTAACAAGGTGAGACATGTCAGCAGAGGGAAAAACGCAGGGAGTTCATAACTTTACAACATAACAAACACTTTAAATGAATGAATAAATTGTCCATTCAGTGGCCTGGGCTGCATAACATGTGGCACACGTAGCAGCCAGTAGGTGGCGGCAGCGTCTCGTATCTGTGAAAATAACACGGGGGGGGGGAGAGAGACACGTTTTCTCCGGGCATCTGGGGCATCGACTTTGGTCCAACTTCCCAACTCCGTAACTTGATGTTGTATTTGTGTCATTGCGTGTGTGTGTGTGTGTGTGTGTGTGTGTGTGTGTGTGTGAGGTCAATAGTGCTACTGGATAGTCTGAGAAGAAGATAACCACATGCCACATGTTTAGCCACATTTCAAATACACGCCGAACGTTCAATTCGGACCGTGGTTCATCCATTTTACGCACGCTGCTGCTGCCGCCGCTTCATAGACGCGCACGAATGCTCTGACAGGCCTACGTCAGGGATAAGGCGGTCCTACATCCAAAGGAAAGCCCTTTACTTTTAACCCGGCGACTCACTGTATCGAAGACACTGGTTGGGACACCGCTGTCTCTACTCACTCCCATCTCAGGTGAACAAAACATGAACCGTGGGGTCAGCGACATGGACACGGCCAAAGCAGAGGACGGCTCCGCGGAGCAAGCTGCCAGCTTATTCGGCTCGCCAACTACGGAACGTCACCCGGAACACAATAATGGACACAAATGGAAACGTTGTGACAAATGGAAACGTTGTGACAAATGGAAAGTCATTACTGTGGTACGTACCATACCTGCGTTATTGTGGCGTATTATGGACTGCGTGGACTCCACATGTTTCTCTGGTATAATATGTGTAAGAATATGGTTCTAATTCATTCGTTTTAGTTGGATCGATATCGCCTACCCACAAGGAATTATGTGTCTGTCTCAGCGAGTTTCTCTTGCATCTGCAATAACATATGCGCAGAAATATAATTCAAGCTTAATTATAGGTGTGAATGATTGATATCCATATTAATACGGAGCCCCAGTTAGTTGTGAACTGTTTCTCCGCAGAAAGAAACCAACCAATCAGGTTTATCCGCGGCCACGCCCCCTCTGTTGTTTGTATGGCTGTCATGTTATTGTCTTATTTATTCATATCACAGGTTTTTATTTTGTTAGTTTTTTTTGACATTTTTGAGATACACAAAGCCCTGTTCAGTTTATTTATGATTAACCATGTAGGCCTATAATAACTAATGTAGGCCACTCCACCAGATCCTAACACTTTGGGCCAACTTGTTCATGCTGTTTATTTAACGTGAATCAATAACTGTGGTAAGGTGAACAAATCTAGACAGCTCTTGTCTGGCTACAAACCTCTCACAAAACAAGTCAAAGTGCCAGTTGCTAAATGTTGTAATGGAGTGGATAACTCATGCCCACAGGACCCACATGGAAAAAGGTGAATGGGAGTCAACAGAGCTAAATTTAGTGTCTTTTAGCAGAGTCAATGAATCAAGTGAGGAGTAGGGTAATTTTCTCATCCCCTACCATACAATCAGACTTATTTTTGCAACCAGTGGTGTCGGCCCCCGCTGGTCATTAGAAATAATGGCTGCATTTTCCAGAGCCAGGGTTTGACCCTTGGTCCAGGATGATGGATGAGGCTGGTCTGACTTAGCCACGTGATGCAGAAGCTTACACATCCTTGTGGGTGAAAGAAATGTTTTTCAGTGTGTACATATGGAGCCATGGAAACATTGAGGTCATTTTATAAGCAAGTGTAGGCTAACAGCGTACTTGACTTCATTGGATGGAAAAATAAAACAGTGTCAATCAATCAATGCTACTGTAATTATGTTTTCACTCCCAAACAAAATGTAGTTTGTTTTCAAATCGGATCCATGTTAAACCTGCTTAAATAATAAATATCTCCCAGTCCCAGACTGTTTCCACCAGGCATGCCATGGCTTCTCTAACCACAAGCTTGTTTTTCTCTGTCTGCGTGTGTCTGACTTTCATGTCTCAAGGCGTGTGTCTGTCTGCAAAACTAACTCACACTCACTGAAACCCAGAGTTGGAAGGTATAAAGTTCCCATAATAATCACCCAACACAGGTCCCGGCAAGTATTACAAGAATCTAGATTCACCTGCAGTGGTTGATCCTCACATCCCACTATGTTGTTTCTTAAAGATTTGTGACTGGGGATCACAAGTCTTTAACCGCTAACCGATAACATCATATAATTTTTGCCAGCGAACACTATCGGTTAATTGTTAAACAAAAACAACTAATTATTTAAAAAATCTGTATGTTCTTTTGATGAACACTTCACTGACATCCCTATATGAGCATCCCTATAAGTGTTTGGCCTTACAGCATTACTCTGTATGGTTGTAGTTTAGTACACGTCACCATTTGTCCACATTACTTTGCCTCTAAGATTGCCGTTAGCTTTAACCAGCAGAGTTGTCAGTGATGACGACGGTACTCCTAAGGGCTTCTGTACGTCTTTTAGCCACCATATACATCACGCTTTTCGCAAGTAGCACATTCAACTTTTTTTCCCTCTCAACTGAGATGGTGTTTCTCAAGTGGTAGTCCCCAGACTCGCTCGTAGGGCTGCATCGTGCCACTGGGAGAAACTGCAAGACCGACGGAGCTGTCAAGATTGGTTGTCACTGGGACCACTTTAAACTAACAGATAGCCTGTTAGCCTGCTATATGCTAATCATCATAACCAAGTGCTTTCATAGCTGATATCATTTGTTCATAATAGAAGCCTGAGTACTAATCAGCTTTGTTTAATAATGTCAGGGCCACCTGCTCACACAGGCCTCACATAGCCACTGGACACATGACAAAACTCAGACAATGCTGGATTTGAACAGGTTTACATGATTAACTATTCAAATATACCTTGGGAAAAGTGGTGATTATCGGAAGTTATACATTGAAATTGAAAAAAACCCAACATTTTAAACATAATTTTTTATGAATCACATACTTTCATCCATTCTATTATAACACATTTATTCTTAATGGTTACCAGTTAATGACCGTTTAACAAGGGTTGATTAACGTCTAAAAAGTCTATTGGAAATTGGGGACACAGGGTTACTAATTCTGATTAGTTATTAAAATTATTTTCTGAATAATAATCAATCCTCGTTAACCGTCATTAACCATAAAAATATAAGAATAAATGCTCCATTTTTTTATTTTCATTGGAAAAGAGGGATGGCCTGAATGCATACTTTCAAATTTCAATGATACTTCAACTATTTGAATATTTGGAGCCATGTCGTTACATGTGTAACAGCAGCAAAACGGAACGAAACACTGACTGTGTTTCTGACAGTTAACGGTTATTTCTTCACATCCCTACTGAATTAGTCATACGTGTGAATGTTTAAACTCATGTGGGTAGACAATATTTTCCCGAGGTGTACCATTGCAATTGGGAAGGCTACGTTGGGAAGCTTTTGATTCCAGATGGCAAGTCCACCATTGGCGGTAGTTGCCACCCTCATAGATAACCATAAAAGATGGATGGCAGCCTGTACATATTCAGTGTCGGCAAGCTTTTCTCGAGGCCCGCCTCAAAGATAAAGATATAGCCGTCAGTATTGTGTACAGAAAACAAACTAACACCAACCCCCTCTGGGTTCTTGAGCAAACATCAAGTTCACCCCGTTCTTGGTTTATCAATGAAAGGGGACCTCACCATACCCCCCTGTTTCTATCATTAGCTTTATTTATGTCTAACCTCCATGATGTCTTTGATCCACCCCGTGTAATTACAACCCCCCATCGATGCACTGGAAGCAGCCTTGCCTTGGCAGAGGGGGAGGGCTTGCAGCTGGTGTGTGTGTGTGTGTGTGTGTGTGTGTGTGTGTGTGTGTGTGTGTGTGTGTGTGTGTGTGTGTGTGTGTGTGTGTGTGTGTGTGTGTGTGTGTGTGTGTGTGTGCGTGAGGCTTTTCAATTATAGAGTAACCAAACTTTTTATATGGAAAATTATGAAACTGCTTGGAAATTGACATTGAAAAGGCAGTAAAAGACACACACGCACACACACACACACAATTCAATGTGAAAGTTAAAAACAGGAACAGTCTGTTAACCGACATAGGCCATCAACCGTTAACCGAGTAGCATAAATGTGCAATAAAGAATGAAAGACTGACTGTCATTTTTTTCATTGGAAAGAAAGAATATTTAAGGATAATAAAGAAGGTATATTGGACTCCGCCAAGGTTGTCCCTTGTCACTGATTCTGTTTGTGATCTTCATGGACAGAATCTCAAGGCGCAGCTGAGGTGAGGAGAGTGTCCAGTTTGGGGACCTCAGAATTGCATCTCTGCTCTTTGCAGATGATGTGGTTCTGTTGGCTACATCAGACCGTGACCTCCAGCATGCACTGGGGCGGTTTGCAGCCGAGTGTGAAGCGGTCGGGATGAGAGTCAGCACCTCCAAGTCTGAGGCCATGGTTCTCTGCCGGAAAACGGTGGAGTGTTCCCTCCGGGTTGGGAGTGAGTTGCTGCCTCAAGCGAAGGAGTTCAAGTATCTCGGGGTCTTGTTCACGAGTGAGGGCAAAATGGAGCGGGAGATGGACAGACGGATTGGTGCAGCGTCTGCAGTGATGCGGGCGCTGTACCGGTCCGTTGTGGTGAAGAGGGAGCTGAGCCGGAAGGCGAAGCTCTCGATTTACTGGTCCATCTACGTTCCAACCCTCACCTATGGTCACGAGCTAGTGACCGAAAGAATGAGATCGCGGATACAAGCGGCCGAAATGAGTTTCCTCCGCAGGGTGGCTGGGCTCAGCCTTAGAGATAGGGTGAGGAGCTCAGACATCCGGAGGGAGCTCGGAGTAGAGCCGCTGCTCCTCCGCATCGAAAGGAGTCAGCTGAGGTGGTTCGGGCATCTGATTAGGATGTCCCCCGGGCGCCTCCCTTTGGAGGTTTTCCAGGCAAGTGAGATGCATTGGGTATTCCTTTTCCACTCTTAACTTTTTGGACTTTGGAAGATGCAGCTGGACCTTGCCTTTCATCTTTTTGGTAATTTTTGGTGGTTACGGTATGCCACCCAGATCAGCCTCATCACGCCTGTCTGTGTCCCCCGATGATGTTGCTGTAATCAGGCATTGCCCGTCCTCAGTGCTCTGGACCTTCCTGAACAGTGTGTTTGAAATAAGCCATTTCATGTGCGCATGATCTCTTTGTCTTTTCACCAGGAGAGTGCCATGAATTCTATTTTTTGTATTGTATGACACCATGATACTTCCCAATCGACTGTAATACGAAAATGTGGGCTCCTTAATGAGGTGTATTTCTTTGCCTGAGGGATTCTAAGTGGTTGTCTTTTGGCAAGGCTTTGCCGATCGAGGCAAACCTTCTTTTTATCCTCACCAAACCACTTGCCTTTCACCATCTCGGTAAGTGTTTCTTCAATGGTACAAATAAACAAATAAAACTTGATTCACTTTCATTACTCACACCATCTTGTAACCCGAAGGCACGAAAAACTAGAGTCCTAGAAATGCGGTCCTAGAAATGCGGTCCTAGGACTGCCCTGAAACTGCAGTCTCCTCTATTGCAGGACCATGCTACCGGTGTGTACATGTGTACCCAGCATGAGAAAATTAAATTCAAGACTGGAGAAGCCCTCGATGTCTAAGCTTAGTTCCAAAGTTAATGATGAGTAAACCATACAACTAAATGTGAGACACATAAAACAAATCCTGTCAATGCGAATATAACTCAGTGATCAGATGATCATTCAAGATTACGAGTAATTTGTCCTGTCCTGTCCTGTCGGACAGAATGCTCCTCAACAGTTACTTGGGCCTCAAGTAACTGTCTTTCTGCACAACCCCGCCTAGGTCTATTTCATCTTCAATGAATTCTATTCTTAGGTCGCACATAAGGTAGATATTAAGAATTCCTGACTTTTATCGACAACAAAGTACTGTGTGTACACGTCAGACACCCTTATATTACTTACTTGGCCCATATCGGTTATTCTAATTCTAAATATAGGAGCTTCTGATCTACAGAGGCTTCAGACACAGGTGTCTCTTGTTGCTGCATGAAACGTACAGATGGTTCTGGTAGCTTATCCGCTTGGTCCACACGTATCCTCTAAACCGCTACTGGTTAGGACTAGGTGTTTTCCAATGTTATTCATTGAGTGCGTATCGGTTCTCTTTCCCGACCCCGCTGGGCACCAGGACATGCATGTCAACGGCCTTTGGTAAATGGAGGTCTGGATCCAAACGTTTGCATTCTGTCACGATCGCGGTCGTGTCTCCGGGCACGGGAGCCCCGCTAATCCTCCAGGGGCGGCACTGGCGCCCGGGAACCCGGAGACACGACCGCGATCGTGACAGCATTCAATGCTTGTTTGTGTTGCTGCCGTTTATTGTTGTTGTTTTTGTGACTTGTAATATCCCTGCTACTTTATGACATTGCTGACCCTGTTGTAAGAGAATAGGTGTATTGCACAGGGTTATACTGCACATTTGACCGTAAAACACATCGACTTTGACCGCATCGTGTTCCCAATTCAAGAACGGTGGAGCATCGCAAGGGTAGCGGGAGTAAGCAGCGAGGCGATCGCTAATATTCACAACACCAGGGGGTGGTGTTGTTAATATTAGCGATAGGGCCGAACAATTTATTGACATATTATCAATGACAATATGGCCAAGTGCCATCTTCAAAGAGAGCTGCAACTTTTTTATATGAGTAAACGATGTAAATGTATGACACTGGCAGTAGCTCAGGAGGTAAGAGCGGTTGTCTGGCAACAGGAAGGTTTGCTGGTTCGATACCCGGGCTCCGCCTAGCTAAGTGTCGAGGTGTCCCTGAGCAAGATCGCCACCTACCTGAACTGCCCGACGTGTTGGTTGTTAACCCTTACATGGTTACACGCCGCCGTCGGTTGTTGAATTTCAAGAGTTCACGAACTGGACTCTACATAACCCCCCCCAGCACTAACCTGCGTGTTTATATGTCTTAACATTTATTAATGCAATACTGTAAAGCGCTTTGGATAAAAGCGCTATATAAATGCAATCCATTTGCCATTCCAAATGAAGTACTGTAGTGCTGCAGAGATGCCTCGACCTGCACACACACGTTTGTTTGGTGCAGTGTTGGGGTCAACAACTGTCACATTGAAAATTAAACATGTGGTGATTCACACTAATCGTGAATCATATCACAATCACAATACAGTTTAGTTTTTTGTTTCACAGTACCGTTCAGCCCTAATAAGCGACAACACGTGTAAGAAGTAGGAAGTGTTCAGAAGTCTGCTTCCATTGTGAAAGCCCCTGCAGGGGAAGATCACCTTCAGTGTTTTCAGTGTGTGTTGCTGTGTGCTGCAGGTGCTGCTGCTGGGTTTCCTGGCCGCCGTCCTGGCCATCGCGTTCTCTCTGACGCCGCGCTGTGATTCAGGTGCAACTCAAAAATCTCAAAAGACTTCCTCTTGGCTGCCCGCCGCCCACCCACCTCACACATTGTGCACATCATTGACTTGTTGCTCTTTGTTTCATGTGCCAGACACCACCCCGAATAATAATAACGCCAAAAAACTGTACGGACGTTCTTCCAAAAGTTTTGTTTATCTCAATTCATAATCTGGAGGCTGCAGCTTGGTGACCATCCACCCCCCCACCCCTCCACCCCTCCACCGCTTCACTATCCCCAACCATTGTGTGTCTGTGTGTGTGTGTGTGCGCGTGTGTGTGTGTGTGTGTGTGTGTGTGTGTGTGTGTGTGTGTGTGTGTGGTTGCAGAGACCAGCTGCAGGAACCGCTGCGCCGAGGCCAGCAGGAACGCGGTGGCCTCCTGCCACTGTGGACCCACCTGCGAGACCGAGGGCTCCTGCTGCCCAGACTACAAGGAGCTCTGCCTGGCGCCTAGTAAGAACACCCCCCCCCACCCCAACACACACACACACACACACACCCAGTCCCAGCGCCGTGAAGGCCACCCCTCTCTCCTGGAACACTCTGCAGGCACAGCAGGCCGCATGTGTTTACAGCTGGGTGCAGGAATGGGGGGAAGAGTCGAGTTACCCAGCAGACACTTGGGATAGAGATAGAAATAGAGAGACCAGGAGTGAGAGACGGAGCGAGAAAAAGGGAAGATAGAGAGAGAGAGAGAGGGCGGAGGGAGGGAGAGAGAGAGAGAGAGAGAGAGAAGAGGGACGGGGGGGAAGAGAGAGAGGGGGAGAGGGAGGGAGGGGGGGAAGAGAGAGAGGGAAGAGAGAAAGAGAGAGAGAGGGGGGGGAGAGAGGGAAGACACAGAGAGAGAGGGGGAATGGAGAGAGGTAGAGAGTTATTGGAAGAGAGAGAATAGAGAGGGGGAAAAGAGAGAGAGGGGGAATGGCGAGACGAGCTATGAGAGAGATTTGTCTAGTCTATGAAACAGCACATGAACGCAGTGCATACTTCTAGTCTTGGGGGTGTCTTGTCTCGGGGGTGGAGGGGGGGTGGTACTTCACTCGGTCCCCTCGGTCCCTCTAGGCAGCCTCGAACGTAAACATGGGTTTGAGGCTGTGCCAGGAAGTGTATTGTGGCGAGGGAGAGGAGCGCTTGGATTGCACCGTGCGAGGCCGTGGGCAGCAGCGGCAGCAGCAGCAGCGACGTCAGGCCTCCTCCTATCTGCTGCAAACAAACACCACAGCAGCAAAATACCCAGCTTCCATTTAGAGAGCTGGCTGTGGTCAGTGTGGGAGGGTGATCTGTCCCCCGACTGTCTGTCTGTCTGTCTGTCTGTCCGCCGCCCCCCCCACACACAGACACCACAGACACACGCACACAGCCACAGGGTGGGGTTTGGCAAGCAATGGCCGAGTGTATATTTACCAGCCTGGTCAACATGGCAGCCGTGTGCGGAAAAACAAAATGTGTTGCGCTTTGCCTAATTGTGACTTTATTTCTTTTTGCTGTTTGGTTGCCTCTGGACATGACTCCTCCACCCCGCCCCTGTGTAGGAATAGAACTTGTGCCTCATATAGGAACTGTTTTAAGGACATGTCTTCATGGCATGCCACATTGCTTTCTCAACAATCATAGCTGTGTCTCATTGTTGGCCGCGCACATTTATAATACTAAATGGTAAATGGATTGCATTTATATAGCGCTTTACAGTTGCCTCACTTTCACCCATTCATACACCGACGGTGGTGTCAACCATGCAACACGTCAGGAGCAGGTAGGGTCTTGCTCAGGGACACCACGACACTTAGCTAGGTGGAGCTCAGGGATCGAACCAGCAACCTTCCAGTTGGCAGACAAACACTCTACCTCCTGAGCTACTGCCGCCCCACAATACTACACACTGATGTGTAACGTTGCAATCGCAGATTTCTGCGAGCAACACAGTTGTGCGATCAGAAATGAGAAACGAGAAATACATTCAAGAGATTGAAGGCGGAACGAAAATGACCCCCCGTTCCGTCTCCGTCTTTTCCATGGAAGACGAGGCAATATAATGCCGCAACATTCCCACAACCAAACAGCTGTGTGTAAAAGGGGCTTCGATGTAAACAGTTTTTGACTCCAAAAGTGATAAGCTCAAGCTTATCAAGATCAAGCACACACACCAGAGATGGGAGTAAGTCACACATGTGCAAGTCTCAAGCAAGTCTAAAGTCTTAACCTTCGAGTCTCAAGCAAGTCCCGAGTCATTTTTGTGAGAGTCAAGTCAAGTCAAGTCATAGCTTAGGTCAAGCAAGTCATAAGTCAAGTCATAGTAATATAATAAGCTGGAAGACAACTGTCTTAATGTGCTGGACTTTTATTTGCAACAAATACTTCAATATGTCGCAAAATACAGTGCATCAAAGAATGAACTTGAACAAGTATGACTTCTATGTCCAATACTCCTTCAAAGAACCCTCACTCTTTCATGTGAGAAAAAATAACAGTGTTTGTGTCATGATTAAGCATGTGTGTGTGTGTGTGTGAGAGCGAGAGAGAGGCAGAATGTGTTTACAGTGGAGTGTGTGTGCATGTGTGTCAGAGAAACAGAAACAATGTAATTAGGCCTAGTATTTGTGAATATGTGTGTGTGTGTGTGTGTGTATGAGAGTGCTGTTTGTGTGTGTGTCTGTGTGAGAGAGACAAAGACAGAGTGAGAGAGAGTGTGTGTGTAGAGGAGAGAGTGCTCTGTGTGTGTGTGTGTGTGTGTGTGTGTGTGTGTGTGAGTGTGTGTGCATGTGTCAGAGAAATATAGAAAAAATTTAATTAGGCCTAGTATTTCTAAGTGTGTGTGTGTGTATGAGGAGTGCTGTGTGTGTGTGTGTGTGTGTGTGTGTGTGTGTGTGTGTGTGTGTGTGAGTGTATAGGAGTGAGGGTGCATGTGTGTCAGAGAGAGAAATAGAAACAGAATGCTGTTGTCAATATTTGTTGGCATTTGTGAATGAGTTTATGTGTGCGTGCATATATGTGTTCCCCCACACAGAGCATGTTTTATACTCATGCAACAGAAAAGTAACAGAAAAGTAATACGTAAGTAATACAAGTAGAAAGCTGCTAGCCTTTTCTGTGTTAACAATGGTGAAAAGCCATTTACAATGCATTGCATTTGCAGAAAATCAAATTTGACAGAACTTTGTCACTCAGCCGTGAGCGATGGGGTCGCATTATAATCCCGCCATGACTGAATACACGCTCAACAGGTGCACTTGATGCAGTGATTGCCAAAACTCTTACCGCCAGTTAAGTTAGTCAGTGACATTACTTACTTTTCTTTGTGTCGTCTGAAATGGCGGATGAAATTTGACGTGGTGCTGGAGGTGTCCGATATTTTTGCACTGCAGACCTTGCACACGGCGAATCGTTTTTTGTGTTCAGTCGAAAAGTCTTTGAACCCAAATGTAATAATTTTGGGAACAGCTGTGACAGCAGTAGAACTCGTACTAGCAGCACCTTCCATCTTCCAAACTCCGGCCACTCTACCGCTACAGTTAGTGATGGGTGCGTCACTTGGTGGAGATTACAGGTTGCCAGGTTCGCCCACATGCAACAGGAAACATCCAATCGAAAAAATATATAGATTTTTGATAATTCACATATTAACCAAGACAGCAATGACTTGTCGAGTCATTTCATGTCGTCTTTATCACTGTTGATCAAGCAAGTCACAAGTCCTCAATCTCAATCGAGTCCCCCATCTCTGACACACAGGTCAACTGTGAGATATGTTTGTGTAGCTCCATGTTGTATTTGTTTTGTTGTGACACTCAGTGGGGTGAAGTGTTCACGAGACTGAAAATAATTAATTCAATGTCCACACCAAAATTCAATGAAATACAAACTCTTTATCGACTGTAATGGGGAGTGAGGGGTTATAGTTATAGAGTCGTCGTAGTCCATAAGCAGGGTCTAGCACACCGGGACGAATTCTCAGATGTTCAAAGGCACACAGCCAACTTCTTCTACTATCACAGAACATCCACAGCGCATTAATATCAACTCCATCACTTCCACCACCACCACTTCAAATTCTTCCCAGGTCCTCTCCTATTTATGTCCTGAAAACAGGCCGTTGATTGGCTGCCAACGGAGTTCCTCTAACAAGGCGCAGGTTTTTCCAATTCGGATGATCGCCGGTCTAGGCGGCTGTGTCTCAGGGGCTCCCTCTATGGGCCGAAGTGTGAATGCCGGGAACGGCCCATAACAATGCTTCCACTTATGCTCCTCGGTGGCCGGCTGCCACAGTATATTGAAGACAGAGATGACCATAGTTGCATGTCTTATCTTATGTCTTTTCCTGCATTTCATAGTTTTTCAGTTACACCCCCCACCCCGCGGTCTCAGTTAACCTGAAATGATCTGGGTGTCTACCCCCGAGAGACAGAGAGACAGAGAGAGAGAATATGTGCATTTTCCTCTTGAATCACAGCACAGCGAACTTTCCCTCCCAGGAGACAGAGCTTCTGTTCCAAACCTCAGCCGTGTGTGTGTGTGTGTGTGTGTGTGTGAGAGAGATAGATAGAGAGAAAGGGAGAGAGAGAGAGCATTGGGCGCCTGTGTTCCAAACCTCAGCACGCTGGCCCAGAGACAGGTTGTGAATGGGGCCTCTTTCTTCACCCCCGTGCGAGACACTCACATCCATCAGAGGCCTGGTCAGCAGCACACAGCACTTTAGACGGCGGTCTAAAGTGCACAATAGTTGTGCGGGCGAAGGTGCTGAGTTTGGAGCGGAGTCAGGGGGTTCAGAAAGAAGAGTCTGCGGAGAGAAAGAATTCACCGTCCGTACCGTTAAACACCGTCCCGTTCGGGCGGGCGTGTCTCGGGAGATGCTGGAAGGTTGCTGGTTCGAAACCCCGGCTCCTCCTAGCCAAGTGTCGAGGTGTGCCCGAGCAAGACACCCGAACCCTGACTGCTCCCGACAAGAATGGGAACGTAAGGCACTGATTGTAAATCACTTTGAGTCAGAACAGCGTGATATGAATGCAGTCCAATTGTACCTGATGTCAATAGTTTATTATTTCACGTCATGTTAACATCCTTTCACTCACATATAATATTACACACTCTCTCCCTCTCCCTCCCCTCACTCCCTGTCTCTCTCTCCCCCTCTCCCTGTCTCTCTCTCCCACTCTCCCTGTCGCTCTCCCTCCCGCTCCCTGTCTCTCTCTCCCCCTGTCTCTCTCTCCCCCTCTCCCTGTCTCGCTCTCTCCCCCTCTCCCTGTCTCTCTCTCTCCCTCTCTATTAGAAAAAGATAAGCAAGTATGAATGCAAGAAAAAGAGGAGACTACTCCCTAGACATGGTGAACCAAGGGGAATGCAAGCAAGGAGAATAGACAACAACAATTTAAGCACTTTGGCTCTTTTCCATACCCATGTACTGGCTTGGCTTGACTGTGTGTGTATACTGCATGGCTGGGATTTGCATCTTGATTACAACAGAGCTACCCACTCGAAGGTGTATCTGTAACCGGCAGCTTCCGCAAGAGACTCAAGACCCACCTGTTCAGAGTTCACCTGGACTCTACATAACCCCCCTCCTTAACAAGAGACTCAAGACCCACCTGTTCAGAGTTCACCTGGACTCTACATAACCCCCCTCCTTAACAAGAGACTCAAGACCCACCTGTTCAGAGTTCACCTGGACTCTACATAACCCCCCTCCTTAACAAGAGACTCAAGACCCACCTGTTCAGAGTTCACCTGGACTCTACATAACCCCCCTCCTTAACAAGAGACTCAAGACCCACCTGTTCAGAGTTCACCTGGACTCTACATAACCCCCCCCCAGCACTAACCTGCGTGTTTATATGTCTTAACACTTATTAATGGCACTTAGCATTGTTGTTCGTTCTCAGATGTTGTATCATGCTCAGAATCACACGCCTGCCCAGCTACTTATGCAGACAACTTGGCAATTATGAAACTCGTTCTATTCGTCTCGTAAATATGAATGCTCGAAAACAGCTCTATTCTTATCTTCAGGTACCACAGTGATATATTGCTGCCTCTCCTTCAACAAATGTACTCTTTGTAAGTCGCTTTGGATAAAAGCGTCTGCCAAATGCCCTAAATGTAAATGTAAATGTAACCGACGATGTGCCCGCCTTGAGTCCACAACATGTAAAAGCAGCGGCCTCTTGATTAACACTGTTTACATAAGCAGATTGCCTGCTTATGTAGGCAATCTTACCCTGCCTATTTGTATATTTTAACTGTACATTTGTAAATCTGTTAGTTTATTTTTAGCATTCTGTTGTTTTCCATATTGTTATATTGTTTTATTGTACTGTATCGCTATGTAACCTGGCACAAGAATTTCCTTCGGGATAATAAAGTTCTATTCTATTCTATTCTATTCTATTCCATTCTATTAGGGATAATAACTCTAATGGAACACACGGTCCAAATCTAAACTTGGGTACTAAACAGGGTTTGTTTTACACAAATTGGTGCGCGGTTTTTGGATTAGGCTAAAATGTGTAAATGCACTTTTAGAACACTTTATCAATGCTCGTGCTACAATACCACTTATTAATGGCACTTAGCATTGTTGTTCGTTCTCAGATGTTGTATCATGCTTAGAATCGCACGCCTGCCCAGCTACTTATGCAGACAACTTGGCAATTATGAAACTCGTTCTATTCGTCTCGTAAATATGAATGCTCGAAAACAGCTCTATTCATATCTTCAGGTACCACAGTGATATATTGCTGCCTCTCCTTCAACAAATATACTCTTTGTAAGTCGCTTTGGATAAAAGCGTCTGCCAAATGCCCTAAATGTAAATGTAAATACCACATCATGTGGCACAGGCAGGTTTGTGGTGAAACGTAATGACATGACAGAGCAGACAGTACATCGGCTATGCTAGCGCTCTCCTGAGTGTGTGTGTTGACTTAACCTGTGGTGGCAATGCACCACAGGCGTGCAGCCCCACCCCGCCCCCCCAGACTCTAACTGGGTCAGGCGAGGCTGTAGCCCCACCCCCCCAGACTCTAACTGGGTCAGGCGAGGCTGTAGCCCCACCCCCCCAGACTCTAACTGGGTCAGGCGAGGCTGTAGCCCCACCCCCCCAGACTCTAACTGGGCAGTGAGGCTGTAGCCCCACCCCCCCAGACTCGAACTGGGCCAGGTGAGGCTGTAGCCCCACCCCCCCAGACTCTAACTGGGCCAGGTGAGGCTGTAGCCCCACCCACCCAGACTCGAACTGGGCCAGGTGAGGCTGTAGCCCCACCCACCCAGACTCTAACTGGGCCAGGTGAGGCTGTAGCCCCACCCCCCCAGACTCTAACTGGGTCAGGTGAGGCTGTAGCCCCACCCACCCAGACTCTAACTGGGCCAGGTGAGGCTGTAGCCCCACCCCCCCAGACTCGAACTGGGCCAGGTGAGGCTGTAGCCCCACCCCCCCAGACTCTAACTGGGCCAGGTGAGGCCAATTAAACCAGCCAGCCACCAACCACACACACTCCCACAAACACTGATATACATGCAGTGCTGTAATGCTGCATAGATGCTCTGGCCTACACATTTTTTCTTCCAATTGAAAGAAAACATGTTTGTTGGTTTGTTTGTGGTACAGACCCCAACATATGTCACATCATCATTTTTTTCATAAATATATTTTTCGAATAATCTTTAGTTTTGTGATGCAAAAATGATCATTCCCACTTATAGTGAATTGCAATCTTTCAAAATAATCGCTCAGCCCTAGTAGAAAACACCCAGTGTGTCACTCCGGGGGCTATTCAACGCCGTTTTATGTAAATGTCGGAACTCAAGTTGTGTAAGAGAATATCTTAACTTCATAACTTCTTTACACCAGAGATACAGTTGCACGTTTTACAAGCCTGCCCTAAGAGTATTAAAAGAAGAGGTTTTTTTAAGAACACCAATGGCTGGCTCTCGCCTTGCCAGAAATAGATGTATGAGTCAGAGCACATGTTCAATGCCTCGAGCTGAACATATGTACTTCTCTAAGATCCTTGTTTTCTTTATTTTTTGCCCATCTGTAAGAAGTTTGGCAAGTAATTCCCTCTCTTGGCTCACGTCTGCTGTTCCTACAATATTAACTCCGACTGTTGAACTACCGGTGAAACAAAAAGCCTCAGAGGAATGTAGAACTATTAGAAGTATTGTATATAGTACAAGGAGTATTTCCCCCCCCCCCATCGCCCATAATGTAAAGTCCTTTCTCCTTTTCAAATATATAAAAAAAACACTTCAAACATTAAATTAGTTAAAAGCGTAAAAAGTGTGTTTGCATGTGTGTCGTCTGTCATTTAACGAGAATCCTGAGTGCGATATTGTCGCCGACCGCTAACCCACTGACGCTCGATTTGCATCGACAGTTGGCGGCAATTCCTGGCTGCAGGAGGACTGTGAGAACATCGGACAGCCACAGTGTCCAGCTGGGTAACGCTCTCTCTCTCTCTCTCTCTCTCTCTCTCTCTCTCTCTCTCTGTTCATACTGCTACCATGACAATAATGAATGCATCAACACATCTGGTTGGAATTTCCCTCACCTCCACCATCACACCGTCTCTCACTTCTCTTTTTACTATTCTCTGTGTGATTGTCGGTCTCAGTCGCGCTCACTTCTCCCTCTCGTTTCCTCCCGGAAAAAAGTCTGGAAACGTACGCTTGTTGTTGTTATCCCATGAGGTCGAGGAATCGCCATTAGCTACGGACATTAGCTAACGTGACTCGTTCACATGGAATGGTTTGAAAGATTCGACTTGGAAATGGAAACATAAAACAATCGACAAAACAGCCTTTTTTTGTTTTTGGCGTTAATATCATAGAGTCTCACACAGCCACAGCCGCATCAAAGTGTGTTCGACGGCAAGTCTAACGTGAGGAGCTGCGACCGCATAGATCCAGCGCTCACAGGCCTGCGTCGGGCTCCTCAGATCCCCGGCTCTGATCCCCAGATTTGTGTTGTGTGAGACAATCGTTTCCTTTTGGCTGTGGTTTGGCCGTCTGGCGTCATGGGACTTAATTTATTCAGGCTGCAGTCACTGGAGGACAAGCAGGAATACACCAGCACATTTGTTTTATATATATATATATATATATATATATATATATATATATATATATATATATATATATATATATATACTGTATATCTCACTCAGTATGATGTTTAAAGTGGGGCAAGTAAAAGCTTTTGGCATTAAGTTTAAAGTGGATGTGTGTGTGTGTGTGTGTGTGTGCGTGCGTGCGTGTGTGCGTGCGTGTGTGTGTGTGGGCGCATTCTTTCTCGCCAAGATGGAGGTTGTGACTCCAGGCTCATGCTACTAGAGGGAGGCAAATATTTTGGCTGTCTTGGTGTTATTTTAAACTTCCAATGATTGTATTTCTCGTATAAACAGTCACCTTTGAATGGCGTCTGGTGTGGTTTTGTCCTTAAAAGGGTCTTAAAATGGCTGTTTTGCAACATTTCATGTGTAATTCCCTATATAGAAAACGTCTAGGCTAATAGACTAGTCCTATGACTATGTGGTGTGGGGCGCCTAGTTTGAAGACTTTTTTTGAAGACTACTGTTATTCTCTTCATCTCACGTCTTTCAAATTAATTCACCCATCAGTCAAACTTGCTTAACAATGGTTTTTCACAATGCCTTTTCTGATCACTCATACAACGGAAAATTAACCGATGATTATAATTGGACGAGTGTGTATCACTAGTGTCACTACTTGCTCCTGGCTGCCCCTGGAGGGGCAGCAGGATGGGTCAAATGCAGAGGACACATTTCCACGGGCCACCCTCCCTGCATGCGCGTGTGTGTGTTTGGCGGCCGCCACTTCCCGCTGTGTGTTGCATGTGTGTGGACTAATAAAGATCTGCTTCTTGTGGGCCGTGCTTGGTTTCAACTCGCTATCCCATAGTCCCACGCACACACAGACACACACATACACACACACATACACACACATCCGACTGTGATAAAGACAATTATTGTGTTACTGAGTCACTGTGCCTCACGGTTCACTGTTCTTCCCCACCCCACATACTTTCCCTTCACCTCACACTGCCTCTCTTTCCCTGAGACTCTGTAAACCCATTCCTTAACCTCACACTGCCTCTTTTTCCCTGAGACTCTGTAAACCCATTCCTTAACCTCACACTGCCTCTCTTTCCCTGGGTCTCTGTAGTTTCTCCAAGCCTCCGCTGATCCTGGTCTCCATGGACGGCTTCAGGGCCGGCTACCTGAAGGCCTACGGTAGCCTGCTACCCGTGCTCAGCAAGTTAAGTACGTATTTCACTGCCAAAGGCCCACCACTGTGTTGACGACCAGTAAAATGTGACTACACTGTAGGGCCTGATGGAATATTTGCTTCTTTTTAAAGCGATATTTTACTCATTTTGCATCGTTGGCTTAATCACGTTCATGCCAAAACCTGGCATTTCCCAAAATTGTGACCATTCATGTAGTGTGACCACGGACCCACCATTGACTTGTATTTGCAGGAGGCTAAGACAAATTTTAGAATTTTTGAAAAATCTCATTTCCATTGTTTAATATTCTGCTATATATATTGTCGGTAAGTGTTCTGTTGCCACCATAATAGGGTTCACCACACATTCTGGCTTTCGTCTTGCTCTGTCTTTAATTGACATAACCAGGAACATGCAAAACAATGACACTCAAAAGCCGACAGTGAAATGATAATAATAATCATGACGCTGAATCACACGTGAAGGGGAAAGCATATACAGTATAGTTGTAGGCGTCTCTATCCACGTGGAAGAACTGAACAGATGTATATATACAGATGTAATATATATACATTTAATAACCATACTCAATCATACCCACAGCTGCATCAACCCCAGGAATTCCCCCCCCCCCCCCTTGTGTGTGTGGCCCGACGCCAAGCCACGCCCCCTCCACACCACACACATATATATCATATAGCCCGTGGTGGACCCTGTTTACGACCACACTGTCCATAAGTGTGCATGAGAACCAATCCCAGGTTTCTTTTCTTTGTGTTTTGTTTGGGTTTCAGTCCGCTGTGGTACTTCCACGTCACACATGAGGCCTGTGTATCCCTCCAAGACCTTTCCCAACCACTTACACCATTAGTGACGGTTGAGCTTGGCCAGTCGCTCCGAAAGGGGGTTAAAGGTTAAGTTGAGCCTGCCGGAGCTCTTTCGCAGACTCTTCATCACTTGGGTTCGTACCTTTTTTTTTGTGCGTCTCGTTATAAACATGGGAATTCCTGTGTCTGTTGTGTGTAATGTGGTTGTGCTGTGTGCTTTCTCTCCTGATTATGTGAATGTGTGTGTGTTGTTGTGCATGCGCATATACGTGTTGTTGTGTCGTTTGCAGTCCTAGTAAATAAGTAAGTATGTACCATTTTATTTAAGAGTTACAAGGTGCTGTCCGATGCAAAACATAAGAAATAGAAATAAAATGTATTTAGAAACCAAAAAACTGGATGGAAATAGGAAGTCAAAAAACTGAAAAATAGCAACATGAAAACGTTCAAAAAGCACATAAGGCAAACCAACATTAAAAAACAAAGTGCTTACAGTACTGTGTGTGTATGTGTGTGTGTTCAACACAGGGCCTGTACCCAGAGTCTCACGGTATCGTGGACAACAAGATGTACGACGTGACCCGGAACGCCTCGTTCAGCCTCAAGGTCCCGGAGAAGTCCAACCCCAAATGGTACCAAGGAGAGCCGGTAAGCGCTATGTACAAGAGCATGCAGCGATGCCTGACCGTAGCAGTGTTAATTTCGTTAACGAAATGTTTGACAAAAAATATGCGTTAACGACCTTTTTCCCATGACACAGTCCCATGACTGTGACTAAATCTATTTTTACTTTCGTTGACGAGACAAGACGAAAATGTTAGGGGTGGACTAACGACCATTCAAAATTGAATGAATTATTAAAGAGTTTGGTTCCAAAACGCGATAAGCGCCATTAAAAAAAAAATCGAGTTCTCGCCACCAGGAGTTTGCCATTTGATCACTATTCAAAGTTCTACATTCAATTTCCGCAAAACGCGACAACCGGCTAGTTTCTCTGCATTATATTATGATATTATTATATTATTATATTATTCCCTTTCTTTCCAAACTGTGATAAACGCCACGGCAGATTTTCAGCAGACTCAGATATATCCGCTCGGCCAATCACAGCGCGCCATTCCCGTGACTTAACTAGCCTAGTGACAGCTGTCAAAGTCCTGTCAGAGACAACACACACGCACACACACACACACACGCACACACATATCGGAAGAGATTTTAAGCGAAATTATTCATTGAATGAAATAATGAATAACTTTGATGGAACAGAGGAGCCGGTGGTTGTTTCTACAGTGGGAAAAAAACATAAACCATCAAAAGATCATCATAGACGGGAGAATGTGAAGAAAATGCGACATTCTGGCGGTGGTCGCTCGACCTTATTAAGACTCAGAAGCGCCTGGTCTGACTACAGTCCGTCTTCTTGGTGTGTGTGTTGCCGGCGATTTCTTGAACACACACACACACACACACACACACACCAATAAGACGGACTGTAGTCACACTTATCAGCTCATTGCTGGTGATCTTGATCAAAACGTCCAGTGTTTCTACGCTCATTCAACTAAAGTTGAACAGGACCAGGCGCTTCTGCGTCTTATAACAGTTAATAAGGTCCAGCGAGGGGGGGGGGGGGGGGGTGGGGGGTTTTTATCAATCAGATGAATGCATCAAATCGTCGCGCAGTATGTCGATCTATGCAATACATCATTAGAAGGATACCCGGTCTGTTGTTCACAGCAGTTCCGGTCATCTTTTTAAATGTGACTAAAAGTAGACTAAAATTGTATGTGTTTCTGTCGACGAAAACTACACTAAAACTAAGAAGGATGATGTCATAGGATGTCATACTAAATATGACTAAAACTAATATGCATTTTCGTCTAAAGACTAAGACTAAGACTAAATCTAAAATAGCTGCCAAAATTAACACTGGCCCGTAGTCCATCTAGAGGAGCATGCAGCGATGCCAAACTGTAGTCCATCTAGAGGAGCATGCGTCGATGCCTGACCATAGTCCATCTAGAAGATCATGCAGCGATGCCTGACCGTAGTCCATCTAGAAGATCATGCAGCGATGCCTGACCGTAGTCCATCTAGAAGATCATGCAGCGATGCCTGACCGTAGTCCATCTAGAAGATCATGCAGCGATGCCTGACCGTAGTCCATCTGGTATTGGCTGGTTCTAGACGCCATATATCCCTCATCACCCGTTGATCACGGGGGAAAAGTGATGCTATGGATTTCAGTATTGAGCTCTGTAACTGGAATCCCGTATGTTTAATCTTACCACAGTAGGGGTGGAACCGTATGCAAAAGTCACGGTTCGATTTTGGTACAGCGGAAGGCATGCAAAACATGAATCAATAAGTTATAAACACACACACACACTTACTGTATATATACAGTATATATAGATATATAAATATAGATATATAAATAAGATAGAACTTCATTGATCCCGAAGGAAATTCTTGTGCCAGGTTGCATAGCAATAGAATAAAACAACAGAGAAATCAGCAGTAGAATAATAAAAATAATATAACAGATTTACGAATTTACAGTAAGTCTAAGTCCTAGGAGAAGTATAAAAATCTAGAAATATAGGAATAAAAATATAGGTAAGATATTCAGTCAGCAAAAACAATTTGGCAATAATTAAAGTGTAATAAACGGGTAATAATAATAATGGTAAATATGACATGATATGTAAAACATATCATTATGTGTTGATCATTGCATTAGCGTTGCAGTTAGCGTTGGTGTCATGACTAGCAGTTTCAAGTTTCAAGTTTCAAGTACTTCACAGTTTACATGTGAGTATAAGCAGTGAGTGAAAAACCTTTTGTGCAAAACACCCGACAACCGACAGTAATTATAAAAGAATACAAAATAGAAATAGAACTACAAAACAGAAGTAGAGCTAGCAAAATAGAAATAGAACTATGAATATAAATTCTGTGTAAAATAAGAATAAAATAAAATGAAATGGAATATACAACAAAATATCCAGGTGAGCAATACACATATAAATCAATAAATAATAAATCACCTCTACTATGAACTACTAAGAACTCCAAATCCTTCAACCTTTACTAGCTATTGATAAGCTTATAAATCACATTGATAGTTTAGTATATCTTATGAGACTCAATCCACTGTCTACACTTCGGTTATTGGTCCCTAATCTCAGGGTGATGCTCTTGATGTTATTATTAATTCAGATTATTAGTTTTATTTATTTTATTAATTAATACATTTTCTTTGATAATTGTTAAGTATAAGCTGAAAACCGACCATTGGACATACTGCTGTGTTTCACTGTCATATGATTTTGTTATCTGCCCATTCATTGTCATGTGCCCATTCGAAATGTGCCAGTTTGGAACGGATCCACCAACGTGATGGAAATGGATGCAGGAAATGAGTCATTAACGCTGTTAAGCCAAGATTATTTTGGACAGTGGAAGGTTATGACAGTTATGCCGTGGCTGTGAGTCAAACAACCAAAAAAAACCAGAAAAACACACGACAGAGCAAATTAGCGCGTGTTGATTGTCTGAATGTTAGGTGTCTCTGTGACACAGAAATAGCCGACATGACACGCAGGTTGGCGCACAACGTCATGAAGAATTCATCTTGTTTGTTTCATGGAAGGAAGGTTTATCACCGTGGTATAGGGGTGTAACGGAACACATATTCGTACCGAACATTTTCGGTATGGGTCTTTGGGTTCGGTGCGCGAGTGCACCAAACAAATACATCGTTGTTCATGTGTGGAACCAAAGTTCGATCATCGGAGTGTCCTCCAGAGCTGTAAGCTCATATAACATATAACAATGTATATTTTAGTACATTGATTTATATGTGTATTGCTCACCTGGATATTTTGTTGTATATTCCATTTCATTTTATTTTATTCTTATTTTACACAGAATTTATATTCATAGTTCTATTTCTATACCGCAC
>PIJE02000482.1:41580-162184 GCA_002895965.2 Coryphaenoides rupestris
TTCTATTTGCTAGCTCTCTTTCTGTTTTGTAGTTCTATTTCTCTTTTTGTATTCTTTATAATTCTGTGGTGTCGCCGTTGTGTTTTGCCACAAAAGGTTTTTCACTCACTGTATATACTCACATGTAAATGTGAAGTACTGAAAACTTGAACTTGAAACTGCTAGTCATGACACCAAACGCTTAACTCAACGCTAATGCAAATGATCAACACATAGGAGTATGCTTTTACATATTTCATTCAATTTACCATACTTATTATACCGTTTTATCTACCACTTTAAATTATTGCCAAAATTGTTTTTTGCTGACTGAATATCTTACCCTATATTTTTATTCCGTATATTTTCTTAGATTTATTCTAACCTTTCGCTAGGGACTTAGACTTACTGTACAATTCGTAATCCTGTTATATTATTTTTATTATTTACTGCTGATGTTCTTCTGTTGTATGCCCAAACCACCTCTGGACTATGTCCCCCCCCCCCCCCCCCCCCCCCCCCCCCCCCCCCCCCCCCCCCCCCCCCCCCCCCCCCCCCCCCCCCCCCCCCCCCCCTCCATTTCCACTCCAGTGGCAGGCCAATTTTTGCTGCAGAATCCTTTATATTTCATGGTTGATGGGAGTTGAGGACTCAGACACTCAGTCATGTTCAATTTAAATTGAACTTACTTCTTGTTTAGAGTTACAAATTAATTCTTGCATCATGGAAGCTATTTACACTTAGCTATTGATTTAGAGCTGCTTTTTTCACTGACGCACCCTGGGACGGGGTTACCGATCATAGCATGTTCAACGTTGGGCTTTTGAGAATCCAGGGAGATTTCCTGCTGGCCGAGCCGAACCGAAATGACCCGCCCCCACACACACACCACACACACACACCCACACAAACACCCACACCCACACACACACACACACACACACACCCACCACACACCACACACACACACCACCACACACACACACGAACACACACACACCACACACACACACACACACACACCACACACACCACACAACACACAGGGTATGTCAAATGCTATGTCAAATTTAGATATCTTGACAAAGGCCTCGTTCCCAATATTGAAGCTGAATGCATTATACTGTAATTTGGCCTATACTCGCATCTAGAGCCAATCTATGAATCTGAACATGTCTCCTCTATTGGCGGCCAGGGGAAGACACCATTGTTCATGGCAGCCACTTCGAATGAACAGTTTTATCTTCTAGCTTTTAAGATACTCGCGATATTTCATGTATTGCTATTTATGATATCGATATCCATTACTATTATATTCTTCCTAGTCAGAAAGAACATTTTGGTCATTATCCACAATGACATTCCTCTGAGGGTATATATACATAGATTATAATATCCAAGACTCATGAGGTGAAGATTGTTTTCCGGGCTCACGACGGCCTCCGAGAGTCCTCGTGTGTGTTTAGAGCATCTCATAACTTGACATTGATTCACCTGTTTGGCGGATGCCTGTGAACGCAGCGATTTTCACCCCTCATTTCGTACATGATATACAAGAGTGCCGTAAACGTGACTCTCTTAGCAGAGCCACGCGGGGTCTCCCTCTCGTGATACGTGGTATTATAGTGGTTATTCAAGATTAGTGGGGTTGCTACCGAAAGGCAGTTTGGTGTGCGCGCGCTCAATATTAGTAGTGCCATAGGAATCAATCGTCTTACCCTCCTGTGGGAGTCCAGAGGAAAGCACAGTGATGGAGTGGAATATAGTGTCCTATGTTATTGGCATTTCTAGAACCAATCTAACCGATGGTTATTTACTCTACGGCTCATAGGCACGCTGCGCTGATCCTATTTCTAGACGTGTGGACTACGGGGTTCACGCGATCAGACCTGAGACTCGAGTCTTTCTAATGATTTGGAGATACAAGGGATCAACTCGTCTGGGCTGCCTCTCCCATATCGTTACTCTCAGGACTAACCAAAAGGTCCCAGGACCGGATTCGTATTTTGCGGTTTGTTGATCTTCAGTGTGATGAGAGGACTATGTTTGGGATCCATCGGGCATGCTGGAGGTGGCCGCTCCCTCTAGATGGACTTACGTTATACGAACGCGCCGATCAGCTCGCCATGCTCTCTAGCCTCGAGAACTATACTGGGCAGCTGCACAAGTGTCTATATTTCATGGAAGGTACTTTTATTGGTTTTGTGTCTTTGATAGACGAAAAATGAGGCTCTATAGTTTATAGAGTACATATTACGTAAAGTCCGCGGAGTATGACTATCAAGTACTCTTTAAGATGGTTATTGTGTGATATTGTGTCGGGACAATAATCAGACATAGTACGAGTATCTCTAGTCTACTAAGATCTCTTAGAGTTCCACATTTAAAACATCAAGTTGATCGGAACGTTGCTTCTTGTTGATTCCATGTAACAAACCGTTTGGGTATCGCTTATTATGATGTTATATGCAACCTAGACGCTAATCGAGATATACCTTGTGCGGCGACTCTCGAGTGTGTGATGCATACGTCCTATATCTGATTGGTATATAAAACTCTTGTGCTTCATAGTACCTCCCTCTCATCTCGCACACTTCGCTTGGTACTCTTTGTGTAATAACTTTGTGATCAGTTAAGACAGACTGAAGCGCCTGGCTCCTGTCACTTTAGTTGTATATCGATGAGCGTAAGAACACTGGACGTTTTTGATCCGAAGATCCACGCAATGAAGCTGTAAGTGTGACTACCAGTCCGTTTTTTAATTTTTGGACTCTTGTCCCAATGTCCAGAACGGACTCTTGTGCTGAACTTATCTTACATAGTTGCTCCAGAGGGAAGTTACGGGGCGAGACTCCGCTAGTGTAGTATTAAATAATATAATATTTTAATACACCGCATTAAAACTTCTTGATGTGTCGGATTTAGTGGGAACTACCAGGGTTATGTGTGAAAGAGGCTGAATAGATAGCCTTATGACCTTTCTCTGAATTCTCAAAACTTACTTGGGCTAGTAACTACTGGGAGTATAGAATATCTTTTGCATGGTTAACTTCCCAGGTATTCAATATTCACCTTTTTTGACATTCATTATCATTTGAACTTGGGTAATTATTCCAGTCTATATTGTGTGTTTGTGTTGTTCAAAGACAATCAACCCCCTGAACTGTGTATCTATAGGCTAGTGGAGGACACCCAAAGAGGACTCGCATTTACATTCACAGGGCGTTCACTTGCCCCTGCGCATGTGTGTGTGTGTGTTCGTGTGTGTGTGTGTGTGTTGTGTGTGTGTTGTGTGTTGTGTGTGTGTGTGTTGTGTGTGTGTGTGTGTGTGTGTGTGTGTGTGTGTGTGTGTGTGGTGTGTGTGTGTGTGTGTGTGTGTGTGTGTGTGTGTGCGGGCGGGAAATAGAACGAACACAAGGACACCGGAGACAGAAAACGACAAGAGCAAACCGCTATACCTTTCCCGCTGCGGCAGGTCGAGCCACCCGAGCAGCGTGGAGACCCTCTTCTCGAACGGAATGCCCCTGTCAATCAAGAGTGTGTTTTTGCGGCGTTAGCAGCAGATGTCACAGCACGTCATCGCCACACATACACACACACCGGACCGATACCGCCGTCACTCATAGCCGGATGACCCCAGCGCGACCCCAGCGCGACCCCCGGCGCGACCCCAGCACGCTCACCGGCTGTAGTTCATGTAGTAGTCCGGCAGGTGGCCGCTGATGGCCACGTCCGAGCCGGCCCAGAAGAAGGTGCCCGCCTTCAGGTTGTTCCGCATGGCCGTGAGCCACAACTGGGTAGGGGGGGAGGAGAGGAGGAGTGGAGAGAGGAGGGGAGGAGAGAGGGGAGTAGAGGAGATGAGGGGAGGAGGGCAGAGTGGAGATAGGAGAGAAGAGAGGAGAGGAGGGGAGGGGAGAGAGGAGAGAGGGAGGAGGAGAGGAGAGGAGAGAGAGAGGAGAGGAGAGGAGAGGAGAGGAGAGGAGAGGGAGGAGGAGGAGGAGGAGAGAGGGAGGAGAAGAGGAGGAGAGGAGGGGGAGAGGAGAGGAGAGGAGAGGAGGAGAGAGTGGAGAGGAGAGGAAGTGGAGAGGAGAGGCTCAAACAAACAAACTCGCATACATTTTTTTGCCATATTGCCAACCTAAAATTATTATAATGAGCTTACATGAGCTCAGAAGTACATCACGAAGCAATGAATGAAATGCCTTCATTTTTACATTGATAGGTATGCAAGTGTTGACCACCACACACACACACACACACACACACACACACACACACACACACACACACACACACACACACACACACACACACACACACACACACACACACACACACACACATACATACAGCAGCAGCAGCAGCAGCAGCAGCGCAGCAGCTGGCTGACTGTCCTCTGCTCCCCAGGCCAGACTTCTACACTCTGTACATGGAGGAGCCGGACACAGCGGGCCACCAGTTTGGACCCGACAGCGACCAGGTTAGCGGCCGTGCCTCCCGACCGCTAGCGCCTGGTGTCATGTGGTCACGCGGTGCCCAGTGTCTCATGCGGGAGTCCCTGTATGTCCTATATGTATATGTATATGTATATGTATATGTATATGTGTGTGTGCGTGTGATTGTCCTCGGTCAAAGAAACGTTTTGCATGTCTACCAAAACTGTGCTTTCATATCCTCATAGCCGGCATACTGTACGATCTTTACAGCAAAAGGTTGAAAAAGGTTTGAATATTTTTTTGTATTGTTGCAGGTGAGGGAGGCCGTGCAGAAAGTGGACCGGGTGGTGGGCTTGCTGATGGACAGCCTGAAGCAGAGAGGCCTGCACCGCTGCGTCAACCTGGTCCTGCTCTCTGACCACGGTGAGACCGCCAGGGGGAACCCAAATTAATGACCCACCCCGGTTGGGGGAAACACCGCCATAGTCATCAGAATCAGTATCAGAATTTGCTTTATTGCCTCATGTAGCATAGAACTCTGCCACAATGCCACATACAGTGGCTTAGTTCGGGGCTCCTCCAAGGACACAGGCAGGTCGTGGTGTAAAGTCAGGTTTATTGTTACGTTTGTAGGTAAAATGACATGACCGAGCAGATGGTACATGTGCTAGCATGCTAGCGCTCTCCTGAGTGTGTGTGCTGGTGGCTGACTTAACCTCTTACTGGGCCAGGTGAGGCCAATTAAGCCAGCCACCAAACACACACACTCCCACACCTTAGTTTTTACAAACAAGAAATGTGCTTATGAAATTGGTGCATAACATTGAACATTAAACAGAGAGCAATAGTATAGAAATTAAAAAAAATTCTATGATCTTAAAAAGTAAGCAACAAAAAGGTGCAACTTAAAGAAAGGAAAATATGTGCGTCAATGTAACGCATTAGTGTCCATGGGGGGTGGGAATCAGTGGGTTTAAATGTTAACATAACGTGTAGTATAGTGTCTATGGGGGGTGGGGATCAGTGGGGGTCCCGGGTCTTGTTAATGAGGCCAGTTGCCGTGGGGAAGAAGCTGTTATTGTGGCGTGAGGTTTTAGTCCTGATTGACCACAACCTCCTGCTGGAGGGGAGAGAATCAAAAAGTTTATGTCCAGGTGGGAGGGGTTCTTTAATGGACGGCAGGTGCTCCGTCCGACGGAGTCATAATCACTTGGGCCATAATCATATGGCCTGTAAAGCCCTTTGAGACTGTAACTGTGATTAACTGCAGATTAATCATCTGCTTTGGATCATATTGAATGAGACTAAAGGTAACTTAATTTTTTTTTGGCTTGATCTGAAGGCAAGGAGACAGCTGAAAGCTGAACCTATGTGATATAACGACCTGCGTGATCGGTTGCTTTGCTTTCCCAGGCATGGAGGAGGCATCGTGCGACCGGGCGGTCTACGTCTCCGACTACCAGACCAACGTGGACAACTTCGTCATCATCCAGGGCCCGGCGCCCCGCATCCGGCCCAGACGCATCCCGGAGGACTACTTCTCCTGTGGGTTTCGCTCTCTCGATAATCAGCCCCCCTCCCCCTCCCCCGCTGCCACCCAGCTTCCCTCCTCCCCACTGCCATCACTCATTTACTATCATCGCTGTGTTCCGCAAATGACAATGTTGTTACCATTGATGAATGAAGTTACATTTTTGTGCCATTGTCCACCCACCATCCCCATCCCCCCCCCGTCCTCTCTCCACCCCCCCGCCCCCCCCAGTCGACTACGAGGGGCTTGTAAAGAACCTGTCGGTATGTGAAGCATGTGAAACGTTTCCTTTGTGTTTACAACGGATAAAAAGTGGTCTGCCTGCTTGACTGCTTGTTAAACAGCCCCCTCTCTCTCTCTCTCTCTCTCTCTCTCTCTCCTCTCTCTCTCTCTCTCTCTCTCTCTCATTCTCTGTCTCCCTCTCTCTCTCCCTCCCCTCTCTCTCTCTTTCACACATGCTCTGTCACTCTCACACTCGCTCCCTCTCTCCCTCCCTCTCTCTCTCACACTCTCACTCTTTCACTCTCTGTGGTGACCCCCCCCCTGCACCCCCCCTTGTGTGTTTGTGTGTGTGTGCGTGTGTGTGCGTGTGCGTTGTGAAGTGCAGGGTGCCTGACCAGCCGATGAGGCCGTACCTGAAGGAGGACCTGCCCAAGCGGCTGCACTTTGCCAACAACGTGCGCATCGAGCGGGCTCACCTGTACATGAGGGCCGGCTGGCAGGCCGCACTGTGAGTGACGCCCCTCGCCACGCCCCTCCGTCTCTCCACCCACCAATCAGACTCTGATTCAGATTCTGAATCTCAACGTCTGACTGCAGGCGAGCTCAAATCCGGTTGAGCTAAGCCCCACCCCTTTCACCCGCTTCATATTTGTCTCGAACCAATCGCATTGCTGGAGGCTAGGATCTGCAGGCGTGTGATTGGCTAACAGCGAGCATAAACGTAGCGCAGTTTAGCTCATAAGCTCAGCTAGCTGGCTAGTAAACTTGTGTTCCGGGTGGGAAGACGACCGCAAACATCCTGCCAGGAACACCGATGTTCTTAGAAAGAACGTAAGTGTCTGTAAGTGTAAAGTTCAACAACCCGTGTAGACCGGCCACTCAGAAACACACTCAGTAACATCTGCTTCTGAAAGCTTCATCCACTCCTCAAATGTGTTTCTCTGTGTGTGTGTGTCTGTGTGTGTGCGTGTGTGCGTGCATGTGCCTGTGTGTGTGCCTGTGTGTGTGTGTGTCTGTTTGCCTGTCTGTGTGTGTGCCTGTGTGTGTGCCTGTGTGTGTGTGTGTGTGTCTGTTTGCCTGTCTGTGTGTGTGCCTGTGTGTGTGCCTGTGTCCTTGTCTGTGTGCGTGTGTGTTTGTCTGCCCTGTCTGTGTGTGTGCCTGTGTGTGTGTCTGTTTGCCTGTCTGTGTGTGTGCCTGTGTGTGTGTGCCTGTGTGTGTACACATCTGTGTTTGTAACAATGTCCTCTCCCCTTGCGTCCTCAGCCAGCGCCAGCAGATCAAATACTGCAAGGGCGGGTTCCACGGCTCCGATAACCTCTTCCAGAACATGCAGGTACTGGGGACTTCCTTCCGTCCCGTGCGGTGGTCATAGATACTCTAGATCCTCGTGAGACGCTGCGGTGGGGACGACAGGTTGTGTGTGTTCAGGCGGCTTCATGCTGTTTCGACTGGATGAATTATTTTCAGCCTTCACTCCTCCAACCATTAACGATCCGTAACAACGCAACGCCCCCCCCCCCGCCCCCCCGCACACACACAAACACACACATACACACATAAACATACACACACACTCTCAAACACACACACACACACACACACACACAGCTGCTTTCAACGTACCACTCGCGTCTCGGCAAACGCATCATATTTTTCATTAAGTGCAATCTCTCAATCAATCCCCTCCCACCCACATTAAATCCTGCGGTCGGGTTTTTCAACCACACTGACGTGATGTCTGGTCCCCTGTGTGCGTGCGTGCGTGTGCGCGTGCGCGTGTGCGCGTGCGTGTGTGTGCTCGTGTGTGTGTGTGTGTGTGTGTGTGTGCACCGCTGTGTTAACTTGCACTCAACCAAACACTTCCCCTGTGAGTGGACGGGTGGGTTTGTACTTGTTGAGATGTTTATGATAAACATACGCACGAGTGCATTTCCCATCAGCGTCGAGAGTTTTGTGCCAAGTGCAATTAGCCAACAAATTCAGCCCCACTTGCTTTGTAAAACAGAAACAGAATGTGTGCGAGTCACTCGGATGATGTAGACCACCGGGTGTACTTTAAGAGACCCACAATTCAATTCAATTCAATTCAACGGCGTGACATCATCGTGTTGAGTTCACGTGAGTGCAGCTCGGTAAGCGCACCTTCGCCCTGACTTTCGCTCGCAGACGTGTAAACATTTACTCACGGCCGTCTGTTTCGCTGTGTTGCATGTTTGAGGTTGTCTCTGTGAGAGGCACAGCAGTCTCAAAGGTTTTTATTTTATGTGAGCTTTAACTTTTTCCCTCCCCCCCGGTCCTCAGGCTGTGTTCATTGGCTACGGACCACATCTGAAGCACAAGACCAGAGTTCCCCCGTTTTGAGAACATCGAGGTTTATAACCTCTTGTGTGGTGAGCCAGCTTGTCTTTGTGCCCACACCCCCGCTCTCCAGTTAGCTTGTGTTTATTCATTCATCTATTCAGTGTGGATTTGTATTTATTTACAAGACCTGTGGAATACTGAGATTCTCAAGAGGAAACTCTCTATACAGTATATCTCTCTCTGTCTCTCTCTGTATGTCTGTCTGTGCATCTCTCTCTCTTTCTCTCTCTCTTGCGCTCTCTCTCTCTCTTCTCTCTTGCTCTCTCTCTGTACGTCTGTCTATGTATCTCTCTATCTCTGTCTCTGTTTCTCTCTTGCTCTCTCTCTCTCTCTCTTGCTCTGTCTCTTTCTGCCTCTGCCTCTCCTCCCTTTCTGTCGCTGTCTGTCTCTGCCCTTCTCTTTCTCTCTCTCTCTCTCTCTCTCTCTCTCTCTCTCTCTCTCTCTCTCTCTCTCTCTCTTGCTCTGTCTCTTTCTGCCTCTGCCTCTCCTCCCTTTCTGTCGCTGTCTGTCTCTGCCCTTCTCTTTCTCTCTCTCTCTCTCTCTCTCTGCTCTTCTATGTATCTCTCTCTTTCTCTCTCTCCCTCTCTCTCTCTCTCTCTCTCTCTCTCTCTCTCTCTCTTCTCTCTCTCTCTCTCTCTCTCTCTCTCTCTCTCTCTAAGACCTCCTGGGTGTCACCCCGGCCCCCAACAACGGCACCCACGGCAGCCTGAACCACCTGCTGAAGAGGCCCGTCCACCAGCCCGTGCACCCGGCCCAGCTGTCCCACAGCGTGCCCTGCCTCGCCAGCTCCCTGCTGCCTGCAGACAACCTGGGCTGCACCTGCAACTCCAGCACCCAGGTCGCAGTACGCCCCCCCCCCCGAGGGCCCCACCCCCCAGGGCCCCGCCCCCCAGGGCCCCGCCCCCCAGGGCCCTGCCCCCCATGACCCCGCCCCATCTCTTAGATTAGATTACATTATTAGAATAGATTGGCTGGATTGGATTTTTATCTTGGAGAATCAGAGTCGATTCGATTATTAGATTAGATTGGATTTGATTTTGGAGAATCATTTTTGATTGGATCAGATTAGATTAGATAAAACTGGATTAGATTTTATTTTGGAGAACCAGTTTATATTATTAGATTAGATTGGACTGGATTAGATATTAGAAAGATGTATTGTCCATCAACAGCGACGGAAACATGTCTTTGACGGGGTTCACATTAAAATACATTACGTCAGAACATGTGATATGAGGTCAAATAATAATGATAATATGAAGACACAAATAGAAAGATAACATTTATGTTGGTATGTCACATGTTTTGTAATTAGTTGAGAACAATCGCAAAACAAGAAGAGCCATAGCAGGATAATGTTTCTTTTAATTAGCAAGAAACAGAGAACACAGCATAATTGGAATTGCAGACCATGTAGCAAAAACGCATAAATGTACACTAACAGGTAGCTTTGGCTTTCTCTTTCAGGAGGAAGCACTCAACGCAGAACTCAACAGAAATAGCTCTGGTGAGTACATTAAATTCCACATTTTGTCAATAGAGAGATTCTGTCCTGTGCTCTATGGTTTATGATAATCCATAAGTACCAACTCTTTACATATGATGTCATGGGTCAGTTAACCAGCCAATAACAAACTTCCAGTAGTCATAGTAATGTAGGCTCCATTGCATGCTAGGTGTTTTGTGTGTGTGTGTCTGTGCGTTTGTGTGTGTGTGTGTCTGTGTGTTTGTGTGTGTGTGTGTCCTAGCGACCTGCGTTCGATTCCTGCCTGTGGTCCTAATGTGCTACATGTCATTCCCTCTCTTCTACAACCCAATTGCTTGTCTCTCTTTCACTGTCCTGTGACCATAAAGGCACAAGAGCCCTCACACAGCTCCACATGCCCTACGGGACCCCCGGGGTTCTGCGCGAGAACGTAGTCTTCTGTGTGCTCCACCAGGCCGACTACATCATCGGCTTCAGCAAGGACGTCCTGACGCCCCTCTGGGTGTCCTACACCCTCCCCCCGCTGGTGAGGCCTGGTCACTGCCCATAGAGATGATGAACACGCTTAGAGATGGAGGTCCTTTAAAGGGGCCCTATTGTACCGCCAGGTGTGAGCAGGTGTGATGATAAACCATTACAATCCGTTTCAAAATTGTCACGTGACTAAAATTGCCATTGTGACATCAGTGGGAGTGTCCACCCTAGATGCATGCTAACGAGATCAGACTAGCAGCCTACCCTGTGGACTGTGCCAGCTGATCTAGTCAGCATACGTCTAGGTGGATACTCCCACTTGTGATGTCACATCGTCACAATGACAATTTGATTCACACCTGTTGCTACAATAGGACCCCTTTAAGGAGAAGGGGTGGTTTACTTTAATCACAGCAGAACAGCCATCACTCCCTCGTCACAGGACCCCAAAGTCGAATCTTCTTTAGAGTTTGTGTCATCAGGCTTCTTGTCTCAGCGTTTCAGAGATTACTAATATTACAGATGACTATCAATTTAAGTTACATTATGAAGGCCAGTGCAGCATAAACAACACATCTCTTAGAGAAATAATCTCCAACTCTCGCTAAGAAGCTTAGAGAGAGTCAGACATGATATGTTGACCCTGAGTTAAGATATAAAAAGTAGCATCCGCCACTAGCGGGGGTGTTGTGTTCCCAGGAGGAACGCTTTGACATCTTTTGATTTATTCAAAGGTCTGATTTGTAAGGGCGCAGCAATCGCAATTGTGTTATCTTGTTCCCTGTGTTTCTCTCTGTTGAACCTGTGGTCGCGGGTTTGGGCCGCTGCCCTCAGTCGTCAGAGATGTTGTCATTGGTGTGTCACACCAATGACATTTTCTGGGAAAACGTTGTTCCGTCTTCCTGCTTTTGGTTTCCTGGTGATTATGCGGCGATGCTGCAGTGTAAATCAAGAGGGATGACCTGGCTAGTCTGCTAGCGACATGCTCGTCCAACGGTGAAATGGTTAAGTTTAGTGATAGTTTGCAGTGGTGGAACACAACTAAGCACTAAGTATATACTTAAGTACTGTACTTAAGTACAATTTTGAGGTACTTTACTTGAGTATTTTCATTTTTGTGCTTTATACTTCTACTCCACAAAAAATTTTAGGTACTTTTTATTCAATTACTCTAATGAATTATGTTTATTGATTAACCCAACAGTTATATACAGTAATTAAAATCTTACCAGCTGCAACATTACATTAATTAACACATGAATGCATCACTAATTATAATCCAGTAATATATATATATGTATATAAATTAAAAAAATGACCATTTAAAAGCCATTAAAAAGAACAGATTGAAAAGAAAGCATGACTTCATTGATTCATTCATTTTAATCATGGTTTAATTCCCCTCGCCCCCTCCAGTCCAGTGCCCTGCCCCTGAGCCCAGGCTCCTGCGTGCGTGCAGACGTGCGCGTCCCGCCGGCCGCTAGCCAGACATGCCGGCGGTACCGAGATGACCCCGCCTTGACCTACGGCCTCCTTCACCCCCCCTGTGAGTAGCGTGTGCGTGTGTGAGGATAATTGTGGCCTTCAATCTATAACAAGCAGAGGATAATACTGGAAGCTCTGCAGCTTTCTTTCCATTCACCAGCTGCTCTTTGTGCTTCTGTGTTGCTTCTCGGCGTATTTTCTTCCCGCAGCGCTGAGTGCCGTCAGATCACAAGCGGACTCTCTGCTCACCAGCAACATGGCGCCCATGTTTCCTGCGTTCAAAAGTAAGAAAACAACGGGAGCATGGGAAGATGAGTGTTGTTGGATCGCGGCGCAGGGTGATAAAGCTGTGATGTCAGAATGCGGTCAGGCTGCCTGTGTTTACAGAGACGTGCAGCTTGTGCAGATCATCTGAGGAATCGGCATGAGAACGTTGTTTTAATTAGGTTTAGCTCTGTGTGTGTGGAAAGTGGTGTGCTGAAATGTGTTTGGATTTAGACGAGGACCACCCATGCTAAAACATGCGGCCCAAACACAAGTGAGTTGTGGAGTTACTGCCATCTAGTGGTCTGATGTGTGCATTGTACCGCATTGTGGTGCACTGTATATTTTTAGGGTACATTGTTTGAGATGTTGCCCACATTTTTCCTCTCCTCTGAGATCATTATTAAAACGTGAAAAGGTGAAAGTGATATGGCCCCGTTCACACATATTTTACATTATTAACCTAATATGTCACACTTTGATTATCAATCTGAAAGTCAGACTTTAAGTTTAGATGATGAACCTAAAGTCTAATGTGATAGTAACAATCATCAGCCATTTGTCATTAATGTATAATTACATCAATACATTACATTAATACATTACATCTGTCATTAATGTATGGGGGAAGAGGTCACCCAAATAGCCACCTCTCTTGGTGGTATACACACCAAGGTTATTATAGTTTTGCATTTTTCATTAGTTTTTATTTTTATTTCGTTTTGACTTTTTGTTTTCAATTTCAGTTTAGTTTTAATTAGTTTTTAAAGCGGGTTTGCTAGTTTAGTTTAGTTTTTATTTTTTGAAAATGCTTAGTTTGAGTTTAGTTTTTATTAGTTTCAGTATTAGTTTTAGTCTTTACTGCGAAACGCAACAGGCCAAGGGGGGGCCAGTCAGGGAAGCTTAATTTTTTGCTTGCAAAACAACATGCTCAAAATGAATAGTAGATACTGTAGTATATACAGTATGTGTGCATTATGTAGGGGTATGGGGAGACAGGGCTGCTGAGCCTGAAGCTGCATCAGGGGCAGGGAGGGACAACTGATTCATTATGAACAGCTTGCTAAAAGTTTGCCTGCATTGATTTAATGTCGACTAAAAGAACAGCGAAATGTAAATACTCAAGCAGCACCCACACAATGAGACAAGCGCAGTAACACAAAAAAGTAACCAACACAATAGTCCAGCCATACCATAGAAAATGACTGACAGTAATATGTAGCCTAGGTTATGTAAAAAAAACGACTTACATGCATGCGTGTTAGTTTCGCTAATGGCGCCGTGTAGCCTACTTGAACCAACTCAACTTTTATTCAAAAGAAATATTATATCAGACTCCAAAAGTGACCTGGACCGCGGCCCCCCTGGTTTCCATGGTCCATATTTGTCAGGGGCGAGATTCAAAAAGGTCAAAAAAAGTCCCCTTGATAAATGTGACAGTGCTGGTAATTTGGGGATGAAGGGGGGAAAGTCATTTCTCAGTTTTTTACAGATTATGAAAGTGCAGATTGTAAGCTTTCAACTGATACTTTGAAATCTGAAAATAGTTGAAGAAGATCTTCCTATTTTAATGTTGGTACACCTGGAAAACCCCTTGAAAGATTTTGAAGCTTTTCACACGTTCACCTTCAGAACAATGGGCGGGAACAACTCGCTAACTCCGCCCCCAACGAGCAGCTGGTTCAGCTACATTAGGCTTTTAATCTTAATGTATTACGCCAAAATGTGTATTAAGTTTTAAAAAAAAGTAGCATAATTGTGATGTGTTCACTTCGAGACTTTCAAGATCTCGCAAACGTTCTTTGTTTATCCTCGAAAAACTGCAGGAAACAGCGATCCCGCCTTTGTAGTTTTTTTTTTGGGGGGGGGGGGGGGGGGGCGAGACCTTTCTACGCGCTGGGAAATGTAGTTCTTGTGTCTGCAGGGAGGCGGATGTGACGTATGTGGTGACGAAAGTCCCAGTTAGTGACGCTCCTCCTCCTCACTGGATGACTGTGTGCTGCCTTTACTTTCAGGGCGGGGCTTGATCGAAACTAAGTAACAAAGCCAATGAAACCGAATATCAAACACTTCACACACCACGCCCCCGAAACGTAGGCGCAATATCGCTTAAAACAAGCCGACTTTGCTGACAAATTACGAGTATTTACTGATCCTAAACATGTAGTTTATTTAATTGAGTCAGTTGTTCAACACTTTAACTTTCGTAATATTTAAATAAAGGAAAAAGGTAAAAAAAAAACATCTTGTTTTGCCTCGAGCGAAAAACGAGAATCCTGACAACAGACTCAAATGACCGTCTTCAAATGAGCGCGTGTCACAAATGCTCCACATATTGTATCATCTTCCACTGCAAGTCACGTGCTCTTATTTATGACACATTCATATACAAAGTCATCTCAAATGGACTCGTCGCTTTCTCCCGACTTTTGCCGCCCTGATACCAGGCGAGGGGCGTGTACTACAAGACGAAAACATTTTCTCTATAATTTTATTTTATTTTAGTTAGTTTTGTAAAGACAATACAGTTTCAGTTAGTTATCGTTTTTTTGTAAAGCCTCGTTTTTATTTTTATTTCAGTTAACGAAAATGTTTTTTCACACCTAGTTTTCGTGTTTTCGTTAGTTTTCGTTAACGATAATAACCTTGATAACACACACACACACACACACACACACATTAGGTTGGCTGATGGCTGCGTGTGTGTTCCCGGTGTACAGATGTCTGGACCTACATCCACGACCACCTGCTGCCAACGTACTCGCAGCAGCTGAACGGGGTCAACGTTGTCAGCGGGCCTGTGTTCGACAAGAACTACGACGGAAAGTTTGACACGCCCAAGGTCACCACGGTGTAAGTTAGCCATTAGCGCACCAGGGGTTGAGGTTGAGGAAGTTGTGTGTGTGCCTGTGCGTGTGTGTGTGTGTGTGTGCCTGTGCGTGTGTGTGTGTGTGTGTGTGTGTGTGTGTACGTGTGCCTGTGCGTGCGGGTGTGTGTGTGTGTGTACGTGTGCCTGTGCGTGCGTGTGTGTGTGCGTACCTGACCTCAGCAGGATACAATATTTTAGTTAAAATAAGTGAACCCTCCGGTTTCCGCTAAAACCTCGAACACTCTGGGATTTGTAAAAATTGCCGTTTTGGGCTGAAGGTTCTGGTAACTTGGATCTTTCTTTATTTAGATCTTTTTACACAGAGATCCCGGAATATTGCCGCAAAGACATTATTGCCAAAAACCAATAACGATCTGTGCTTTTACACAGAATGCCAGACATTGGTCCGTCTTTGTTACGGCTCTGTTACTCCCTCCGATGCCAGAATACAGGAAATGCGAGAGGGGTCCTATTATACCACCAGGTGTGATTTCATTCCAAGCCGTTTCAAAATTGTCATGTGACTAGAAAGTGGGGTGTCCACCTGGATGCATGCTGCCTAGATCAGACTACCAGTCTACTCTGTACCAACTGGTGAACTGATCTAGTCAGCATACATCTCTCACTGTGTGGACACTAGGTGGACCACTTGTGATGTCACTATGGGCGGCAGTAGCTCAGGAGAAGTGTCGAGGTGTCCCTGAGCAAGACACCACCTAACCCTAACTGCTCCTGACGTGTTGGTTGTTACCTTGCATGGTTGGCACCGCCGTCGGTGTATGAATGGGTGAATGTGAGGCAACTGTAAAGAGCTTTGGATAAAAGCGATATATAAATGCAATCCATTTACCATGACTATGAAAATGTCACATGACAATTTGAAACTGCTTGTGATGACTAATAATGCTCACACCTGGTGGCATAATGGGGCCCCTTTAAGCTAGTACCGTCGTTGTGTATGAGTAACGATGTCGCGCCACCCGGACCGACCGAGACTGACCGAGAGAATGGTTTTGGGTTCACCGGGCCTTCATCGTTTGTTCCGTGTCGGCATGTCGTGCCGTTCTTTTGTCCCGCAGGAACGAGGCTCCCGTCCCCACGCACTTTTTCCTGGTCCTGACCAGCTGCGCCGACACCAGCCTGGCCCCCCAGCGGTGCCCGGGGCCCCTTCTGGCACGCTCCTTCCTGCTGCCGCACCGGCCCGACCACACGGAGACCTGCGCCGACGCGGTGAGTGCCGGCCCACCGCCGCTCCCTCCCTCGCGTCTCGGTCTGTCACCTGACACGTACACGTTAAGATGGAGTCACAGGAAGTACAGGGGCAACGGTAAATGACAACCTCAGGTTTGGGGAGTGTTAGTAAATATTGAGCAACTGCTATTCTCAGAAAATGTAAGGGGGTGGGGAAGTGTTGGAATGAGTTTTAGCTTTCGATTACTGTGAAGCAGTTAGATGATTAGACTGCAGACCATGTTGCCCTTTGCCAGGTTACACTCACGGTCTCTGCAGCCATGCCCTTATTTGGAAAATAAGCTTTTTTGAGGTGATAAGATATCTGTGTGTGTGTGTGTATCTGTGTGGGTGGGTGTGTGTGTGTGTGTGTGTGTGTCGTGTTTGATGTCTCTGCTCTGCTCGTCTTATCTTGTGACGTGATGACATTTTGTATACTCACCCCTCATATCTCTGCGCTATCTCTCTTTCACTTTTTTCCCACTTTTTACACACGTCTATAATAATGATAATAATAATCATCCATTGTTTACTTCCATTTCTTTTTTGCTGGCTGCTTCTTCTCCTTCATCTCCTCCCCCCTCCTCCTCCTCTTCCTCCCTCTCCCCCTCATCTCACTCTGTCTCAAATCCCTTCTCTCCTCCTCCCTTCTCCCTCCTCCACCTTCTCCCTCTCCTCCTCCCTTCTCTCCTCCTCCCTCTCCCTCTCCCCCCTACTTTCTCCCCCCCTCTCCCTCTCCTACTCCCTCTCTCTCTCCCTCTCCCCCTTCCTTTCTCTCCTCCTCCCTTCTCCCTCCTCCACCCTCCCTTCTCTCCTCCTCCCTCTCCTCCTCCTTCTCCCTCTCCCCCCTACATTCTCTCCTCCTCCCTCTCCTCCTCCCTTCTCTCCTCCTCCCTCTCCCTCTCCTCCTCCCTCCCCCAGAGCGGAGGGAACTACTCCACCTGGGTGGAGGCGTGGATGCGGCTCCACGTGGCGCGGGTCCGGGACGTGGAGCTGCTAAGCGGCCTGAGCTTCTACCAGGACCGGATCTCGGTGGACGAGACCCTGCAGCTCAAGACCTTCCTGTACGACGTGTAGCGTCCAACGACGGAGACACAGGAAGAGACACACGTACCCATTAGGACCATTGTCCATATATGGGCAGCACAAATGGTGTGTGGACATAAATTAGGCCCCGCCCCTCCGTAATCACTAGACTGGAATATCTGAACCAGGGGAACAGGTTGGGCTGAGTCGCTTTTTGACATTTTATGAAATGTCAAATGTCACATTTGTCTGATCCAGAAGGAACACAAAAAGGACAAAAAAATGAAAGGGAAACTTTTAAATTCCGATTATTGATTCATTCATAAATCATGTATTCATGCTACCCAACGTGTCTGGTGGCAACCTACAGGGATGTCTGGGAGTTGCATTGTTTTACTCTCTGGTCACTTGTCAACTCTCAAAGTATATTTTTGATTCATATTTTTGATATTTTGCTTATAGATCACCAACGCTGTTTTACATTCATTAACTTGTACTTTTTTTTTAAATTGTCTGTTTTATGTAAATGTCTGTATCGTAAACCTGGTGTGTGTGTGTGTGGTGTGTGTGTGTGTGTGTGTGTGCGTGTGTGTGTGTGTGTGTGTGTGTGTCTTAGTGTGCGGCTCCAAAGCAATCATGTGTGGGTCAGTGATGGACAATTTAAACTTGATCACAAGTCATTTCAGTTGTGTGTCACGCCATTGTCTGAAACTTGAGTGAAAATAAGCCATCCGAAGAAAATGTTTAAATAAAACTGTTTTTTTTTTTGTACACTGACCTCTCGGCGTGGATTATTTTTGCTCATCATCCATTTCAAAAGATTCAATCAGCAGTAACGGGCCGAAGTCAAAGCAATTATTTCCAACCTCAATCGTGGTGATTCACAAAGAGGTGTGTGTGTGTGTGTGTGTGTGTGTGTGTGTGTGTGCGTTCAATAGGCCCCCTGCACACTAGAGTAACACACTCTTCCTCCCGCTCGACCACATCGCGAGAACGCCCAGAGACGAGGTTACGTCGGGTTAGGACGAGAGAGCCGTTCTGGGTTTCGCGTGTTTAGTTTCGCGTCCGTCGACCTGCAGCTTCCCGGAAACACATCACGCGCGTCAGCTGCGGAGAAGTCATGTGCGTCTGCGATCGGGTCTGCGGGTCGGCGCAACGGCGGCCCGCCTCTCCCGCTTCCAAACCAACGCACCTGCGCGCCGCCACCAGGGTACGCTGAGCTCCACACTGTGAGAGTCATTATTATTATTATTATTATTATTATTATTATTATTATTAGCTTAGCGTTTAGTTGAGCATTGATTCGCATGATTTACTTGGTTGCGTGTGTAACTTGTGTAGCCCACGTAACGCGCTACATACGCAACTTGCGTATGTAGCGCGTTACGTTTGAGATGACTTATTACACCACGACGGTCCTCCGTGGTGCAGTCATACAGATAGACTGTACGGGCTGCATGGTTGCTGTGATGCATGTTCACTGTGTGATGGATTCTTGTGTGGGTGTGGGTGTGGGTCATAGTGGGGTCGCCACAATTGGTCACAGTCATCAGTCAGGTATTACTGCTACTATGCGGGGACCGCAGCCCACCTCTTCTCGGAAGTGAACTCCGGCCCAGTCTGACTCCGGGCTGCTATGACTCAGTGAGGCATTACAGAGAAACATCAGGCCGAGTGATGTCGGCTTTAGGACTTCCACCTGAGTTCCACTTCATAACGGCTATTTATAGCTGGGCTCTCTTGTATTGTAGGCTGCATGCAAGTTCATTCGTTTCTGATTCATTAAAAAAAAGAATGACTTTGTTTGCTGCCTATTAAATCTCTTTATGACTGCTGCAGGTGAAAGACATTGAGGTCTTAAAAGAAGCCGTTCCTCTCTGAACTAAAACTATAGTTTCGTTTTTGCTCCTTACTGTCCTCCGGTTGCTATGCCTGGACAATACGGAAGACAATACGGAAGACAATACGAAAGACTGTCATCCCAGCCTTTACACCCCCCTCAAATACAAACCTAAACGCATCACCTCAGAATTAATACCAATCAGATTTGAGATGAAGATGCTAAACCTGGAGGCAGAACATGGAGGCAGGTTTTGCCCTTCAGGTAATGCATTTAACCCAGATGGATAATAATAGGCCAGCTGGAAAGAAGAATCTCTTTCAACTCCACTGCTGATGCTGTGTGGTGTGTGTGTGTGTGTGTGTGTGTGTGTGTGTGTGTGTGTGTGAGTGTGAGTGCGTGCACGCTCACACAGCATCAATAAATAATGCAGGGCTTGCCATTTGAATCCACTGTCTCATCAGTGACGCACCGCTGGGTCTCGCCGCAGCAGGTGAGGTGGGTAGCGGTCGGTCGGTCGGTTGGTTGATGGCGAGAAGGGCTGGGGCGGTGGTGGCCAGGGTTCTTGTAGGATAGGATTCTGAGGAACAGCGTTGCGGGACTCTGATGTCGGTGGGGGGAGGTGTGTGTGTGTGTGGGTGGGTGGGGGTGGAGAATATGAAGAATCAGCATCAACGTCATCGTCATCATCATCATACTACTCATAGACTTCCTGTGGAGGGCCAGCTCACACACCTCTGTCTCTGTCTCTGTCTGCTCTGTGGTGGTGGTGGTGGTGGTGGTGGTGTTTTCTTCACAGCTCTAGAGAGCGTTTGGCCGTCTCTCCTCCTCACCGCTAAAGAGGAGGGCTTCCTCTCTCTTTGCACGTCGCTGCGATTTCCGCTCACACCGTAGAAGTCGACCAGAAGGCGGCAGGAGTGGACGAAGGAGGAAGACAATTGCTCCTCGATTTGAGTTTGTTTGTGACCAACCGGAGGCAGTGAAGATTGACACCAAACGCAGAAGTTGTGGAATCAAGACACCAACGTGTGGGAGATTGAGAGTGAGAGAGAGAGAGAGAGAGAGAGAGGGAGAGAGATCTTGGAGAGACAGATTTCAGGAGACTCCTGGTTGTGCGTGGCCATGGATCTGAGCTTGCTGCAAACCCTGGAGAGACAGAAGATCCTGCAGGTTCTCCAGAGAGACCGCATGCTGCGCACCGTCGAAGAGGAGAGGATCAGGTAATTAACTTCTACATCCAAACAAATAAATAAACCTGTGTGGCAGATTCACCTCAATGGCTGCATGGTTGACTGACCTGATGACGTGATGTGTGTACGTATGTGCAGAGGAAAGGAAAAACTCAAAATCCAAAACCTTGAGAAGGAACACACAAGAAGTTTAGGAGTGCAACAGGTGCCAAAATGGGCAGAAATATATTGTGGTTGCTTAAGACAAAACAATGTCTCTAAAAAAATCTAAACCTTAACCTGACACGCTAGATGTTTTGTGTCCGTCAGATGTTCAGATGTTTTGTGTCTGTCCATCTGGCGCGTCTGGTTAACATAGAAGTGGAAGTTGTCCTTTGAAACTGTTTGGAAAAGGGCTGGCACTTAAAAAAATATACTTGGCAGGTGAATGGATGAACCATGTGTCCATCACCTCGCCCCGTGGCTACCAGTAGTTCCTCACAGGAAGCTGATTGGTCCGAACCACTGTGGTTTCGGCTACATGCGGATAACTGGAAGGCTGGCCAGAGCTTCCAGTTATCCGCAAGAGACCGGAGCGGGTCTCACGAGGCCACTACTTCTTCCCGTGTGCTTCCACACGCAGGAGGATGAAGCAGGACCTGCAGGAGATCCGCCGCAGGGGAGCCAAGAGCTTCTGCCGGCAGTACAGCGAGAGGACGTGCGCCCGCTGCCAGAGACCGCTGGGCAAGTTCTGGAACTGCGGGGAGGTGTGCCGCGGCTGCAGCCACCGCATCTGCAGCCGGTGTCGCGTGGCCGGCATCGCTCCCGCCCAGGCACACACGTCCGCGGCGTTCGTGGCGGAGTGGAGATGCACCGTCTGTCATGCCTACAGGTAGGCCTACCGCGATCATCAATGAGTATGATTTCAAATTCATTTAAAATGGTGTTCTGTTCTCCATCTTCCTGCTTTTTATCATGAGCCTTGCTAACTAAACGAGCTGAAGGTTATTAACCAAATGAATGCACACACGCACAAACACACACACACACACACACACACACACACACACACACACACGGCACTTATTGTTATATTTTGGTGTCTTTACAGGGACGTGAGGGTGCGGTCTGGCGAGTGGTTCTTGGAGGAGAGGGCGAAGAAGTTTCCCATCGCCACAGGTTGGTTCAGTGTGTTGGGTTGTTGTTTTTGTCTTCATGTGCAGCTACTGTTATTTTTATTTTTTTTAATTCATACACCCTAGATCTGGAGTAGTGTATATCTCATATATCTACAATGAATGTCTAATGATGGATGGATTTTTAGGGTTAAAAGGCTATTTAACGTGAATAATTACTATTGTTATGTGATCCAATAGTGTGCAAGAACGTGAATGAGTCCGAATATTCATTTTGAATGAAGAATTTAACTGAGAATTAAATTAGAATAAGCAACAGGGTAACTCAGAGGAGCCCAGTCCGTAAATTGTATGTTATGTCCTCATGTTTTCCAGGCAGACAGGACACTGTTGGTGAGAAGCTCCTGAAGTCATACGTTCTGAGGTACGCCATAGCTTTCCATGATTAAACACAGCTTGTATCACCATGGTTACCTTACTGGTTATATAGCATGCTGAGCTACAACAGGAGTCAATCACAACCATCAAACATGACTATGACCTCATTTAGCAGACACTTGTCCACTACGGTGGAATCAGATACAGGTGCTTTAGGAGCAGGTAGGACTTGTGCTGTGATACAGGTAGACAGTAAGGGATCCAACGCAGAACCTTAGCCGCTATATTAGCCTACCTCAGACTAATAGAGATGTGTTTTTGTCTTGACAGTGATATAGCCATCGTGCCACCAACACCTCCACCTTATATGGACTGTTCCATATTGAGCAGATCTGGGGTAAGTTAGCGAGCCTAACTTCATAGCGTCGTTCATAGACCTCTGTAAGATAAGAGATAAGATATAACTTTATTCATCCTGAAGGAAATTCTTGTGCCAGAGGTTGCTCAAAAATACCAACAACATAAGAATAAAAACAATAGTATAATACATGTACAGTGAATAAGCCTAAAAGGCTAAACACAACAAAACAAGTTGGCAAATGGTATTGAGAAGTAGTAATGAGAAGAAGTATTGCACATGATATGAGGAATGTTGCACATGAGGATGAAAGGTAATATTTAAAAGTAGTATTGCACATGATATTAAGAAAATTGCACATTATATTGTCGTGTTTCAGACAAATGGAAGAGAAAAGTGCCACTAAAGCCTTTGTTGTTGTTGTTTGTTTCAGGACTCAACTCTCTCACACTCTACATTTTTTACCAAATCTGTGGAGGACCTCATGGTTTCGTTTACCAGTCGCATTAAAAGTATGTTTTATTTATGGGTCTTTGAAACTGCGGAAGGTACCAATCTTCTGCAGCAAGATGTGCATACTGTGACTATTTTATGAGTGACAGGATGATCAGTTGCCGTTATAGCAGAGAGATAATATGTGGCTGTGAAGTTATCTGATGTAAAAGCAACAAAGTGCAGCTATATATGTTTTTCGGGGGTTTACACCAATGCATATCTTGATCTACTCACAAGCCTAAGGAAAGAGTACAGATAAAGTTCTCAGAAAGCAAGCATATCTTTTTTTTTCAAATTGTAAAATAAATGATGCAATGGCAAAATGTACAAAAATGCACATATTTCTACAATAAAAATTTACTTCGGTTTTCATGTTAGCATGTTGTGTTGCATGTAGACGTCAGTATGAGAAATCTTTTTTTCTATTTTAGTCTTGTAACATCAAGTTGTCCTCTTCTTGTGTGTTTAGTTGGCTTGGATGATTGTCCTGTATAATTTAGCATGATTGTATTTGTTGATTTGTTTTTGAGTATTGGGGGAGTGGACAGGGGACAGGGACATAGCTGTTTCTCCTTTTTTCCACCCCCTGCCCCACTTATCAAAACAAATAAAAACTGTTGTTTCATTTTTCTAAATCTAGAGATTTCCAAGTCTCAGAATGACGTGCGCGGGGACAGACTGACCGTGGGCAACTCCACCACCACCTCGGATACCACCTACCACAAAAGCCTGTCTGACACCGACATCAACAGAGCCCTCCATGTCAGTCTAGCCGTCCATGTCACTCTAGCCCTCCTCCATGTCACTCTAGCCCTCCTCCATGTCAGTCTAGCCCTCCTCCATGTCAGTCTCGCTCTCCATGTCAGTCTAGACCTCCATGTCAGTCTAGCCCTCCTCCATGTCAGTCTAGCCCTCCTCCATGTCAGTCTAGCTCTCCATGTCAGTCTAGCCCTCCTCCATGTCAGTCTCGCTCTCCATGTCAGTCTAGCCCGCCATGTTAGTCTACCCCTCCTCCATGTCAGTCTAGCCCTCCATGTCAGTCTAGCCCTCCTCCATGTCAGTCTAGCTCTCCATGTCAGTCTCGCTCTCCATGTCAGTCTCGCTCTCCATGTCAGTCTAGCCCTCCATGTTATTCTACCCCTCCTCCATGTCAGTCTAGCTCTCCATGTCAGTCTAGCCCTCCTCCATGTCAGTCTAGCTCTCCATGTCAGTCTCGCTCTCCATGTCAGTCTCGCTCTCCATGTCAGTCTAGCCCTCCATGTTATTCTACCCCTCCTCCATGTCAGTCTAGCTCTCCATGTCAGTCTCGCTCTCCATGTCAGTCTAGACCTCCGTATCAGTCTAGCTCTCCATGTCAGTCTCGCTCTCCATGTCAGTCTAGACCTCCGTATCAGTCTAGCCCTCCATGTCAGTCTAGACCTCCGTATCAGTCTAGCCCTCCGTGTCAGTCTAGCCCTGCGTGTCAGTCTTGTCCTCTGTGTCAGTCTAGCCCTCCATGTCAGTCTAGCCCCTGTGTCAGTCTAGCTCTCCATGTCAGTCTCGCTCTCCGTGTCAGTCTAGCCCTGCGTGTCAGTCTTGTCCTCTGTGTCAGTCTAGCTCTCCGTGTCAGTCTAGCCCTCCGTGTCAGTCTAGCCCTCCTCCATGTCAGTCTAGCTCTCCGTGTCAGTCTAGCTCTCCGTGTCAGTCTAGCCCTCCGTGTCAGTCTAGCCCTCTCCATGTCAGTCTAGCCCTCTGTCTGCCTCTGCTCTCCTTGCTTCTCCTTCATTCCAACTTCCCTCTGCAATCATCACGTTTTCCAGCCGCTCTGTAAGAGTTTCCCGCTCTCCGAGGGGAGAAGGACCAGACGTTAATTTTCCTTAACTTAACCTCCCTAACTTAACTTGAAAGAATGCACGCACACACACACACACACACACACACACACACACACACACACACACACACACACACACACACACACACTCTGTCTCTCTTTCCTGCACGTGATTTGCACTTCTTGCATCGACTGATTCACTTTGCTGATTCTTGTCGGTGGGCGGAAATGTACACTTGTCTGTGGTGATTCAGAAGAAGTCATTCAGTCATAAGTCAGTTGTTATCTCACGCTGTCCTCCCTGTGTGGAGGTAACGTGTGCGTCTGTGCGTGTGTGTACAGATGTTTCATATCTGTTATTGTGATACAACTGCACATTAATTAATTAATTAATTAATTAATAAACTCTGTCCTCTGTGTCCCCCCAGCTGACCAGGGACCGCAGTCTGAGCAGCCTGCTGCGCTGGAGCAAGGGGCCCGACCAGGAGGCCTCGTCCCCGGGGGCAGAGGAGGACCTGTCCTTATGGACCTCCGGAGCCTGCAGCGGGAAGAGAGTGAGCAGGATCCCTCTCTCTCTGTCTCTCTGTCTCTCTCTCTCTCTCTGTCTCTCTGTCTCTCTCTCTCTCTCTGTCTCTCTGTCTCTCTGTCTCTCTGTCTCTCTCTCTCTCTCTCCACTCTCTCCACAATTTTTTTTATTTCACATTTTTGTTGCCTTCTATTATTCATAGACTGTTTGTTTGGAGATAAATATCCAACCAAACCTTTGACCTGGAAAATTTTAAATGGACGCTTTTATTCTTTTTTATACTTTTTTTATTTATTTTTATTCTTTATTCTTTTAGCCTATCATGGAAGACTCTTTTGTGTACTGATTTTGTTGTTGATGTTGTTGTTGTGCCTCCCGTTGCCAGGGCAGCAACACCAGCACTACCAGTGCGGACTGGGGCGTCTCCGACGGCAGCCAGAGTGTGACGGGAGAGGTGGAGCTGGCCCTGGCCTACCACGACATCACTTCCTGTCTGCAGGTGACCGTCGGGGGCTGCCGGAACGTCAGCGACGGCAAGAAAAAGAAGTGTAACCTGTGAGTTTTATTTTTTATATTACACCCACTCCTGATTGGACAGGGTCACATCCCTCAGTGCTCTGACCGTCCAATCGAATGCTTGCTCCCGTTAGGTACGTCAAGATCTACCTGGAGACGGACAAGGCTCAGGCGAGTAAAAGGAAGACCTCGGTCAAGAGGAACACCGTGAATCCGGTCTATAATGAAGTTCTGCAGGTAAATGGAGAAAACAGCACAGCACAGAGAACAGGAGACGACATCGTACTCATTCCACATATTATAATTACAACAAGACTTGGAACATACATACACTCACACACACCCACTCACAGTTAATATATAGACACACACCCACTCAGTGTGAGAATATATAGACACAGTGAATCACACTCACTGAATAAATACAGAGAAAGCTTTTGGGGAATCTTCCTCAGGGATGCTTACAGCTTGATGCTTGTTCAATTGCTGGTGCTGGTGTTGTTCTAGTGTGTTCTGGTGTGACTGTCTGAGGAAGTATTCTGTGACATTCTATGAATGTCAAAATATAACAATGTATATTTTATTACATTGATTTATATGTGTATTGCTCCCCGTAATATTTTTTGTATACTTATTTTATCTTATACAGTTTTCTTTTGTTTAGATTTTTTGTAACTTGTTAATATAGTTTTCTTTTCTATTTCTATTTCTATTTGTATTCTTTTATAACTGCAGTCGGCTGTCGGGCGTTTGCACATAAGATTTTCACTCACTGCTTATACTTGTGTAAACTGTGAAGTGACAATAAAATACTTGAACTTGAACACTTTGTGTGGGTGAGACCATACCATGGTCTATGAGTGGAACTAGAACACTCCTCTCACCCACCATTGATTGTGGTGGTCTCCCCCAGTATCAGATAGCGCGCCCCCTGCTGTCTGCCTGCACCCTGCGGGCCTCAGTGTGGCACTCAGGCAGCCTGAAGAGGAAGGTGTTCCTAGGGGAGACGCTCATCCCTCTGGAGGCCTGGAGCTCCAGGGAGACGGCGGCGGCAGCGGTGGCCTGGTACCCACTGGGCTCCAAGGTAAGGACTACACGCACACGCACACACGCGCACGCACACACGCACGCACGCACGCACACACACACAGGTTGAGTTCTATATGGTTTCCTCTGGGGATTGTTCCACTCTGCATTATGGACAGCTGTGTGTTTTGAGTCATGCTGCACTTAACAAACTTTTATTGTCGCTGTTCTAATGTCGGTTGTGTGCTTTGATTTGTTCTCACTCTCTCAACTGCACTCAAATGTAAATACAAGTCTCCACCTTACCCCAATATTACATTGTATAACATGACACGTTGCGTATGAGAACCTTGCACCACCCCAAAAGGTGTGTATTATGGAATACAGAAAATAAAAAGAAAAGAAGAAAATAATTGTCTATATAATAAACTCTATACACCATGCTGGCATTGTTCTACCTCTTACATCTGAGTTACAAGCTTTCCAGCCAAGAGTGGGAATGCATGGAAAGTGGTATATGCTGCCCCACGTCCATTTGAGCGGATCCCATTTCTCTGTAAGCTGTCGTCAATCAATTGAGCGTATGTTTTGTGTTCCTCAGTCGCAGCGCCCCGTCAGTCCACAGGGGGGCGCGCTGGAGCCGGAGAAAGCCGAGCTGCGCGTCAGGCTCCAGCTGGAGACAACATGTGGGCGCTCTGCGGCGTCCGTCGGCCAAACACACGGTCAGTTGCTCTGTCGGGGGGCCCCACGGAGCCAGGAACAGAAGCAGTCACCCTGATAAACAACAACATTGCTCTGCTACCACAGTTTGAATGAGTTTTAGAGACAATGAGGGCACATCTGAAGTTAAAGTCGTCAAATAATAATGAAACACAGGCTGAAAGGCAGAAATATAGTCAATATAGTACATGCAGAAATATAGTAAATCTACCATTAATAACAACTTTAAATGATACTAGTTTTGTATATGTAAATGATACTATATTTGTATAATGTATGATTTGCTGTATGCTGTGTATATGTACGTTTATTACACTTTGGTACAGTATGTTACAGCATGGTTTTGTTCCTGACGTTACAGGGGTTGCTGTTGAGTCACATGGCAATCATCGACTAACTGTCCTTATCAAAGGTGCCAAAAACCTTCCCATTAAAGCAAACACTAGTCAGAACATCTACGTCAAAGGGTAAATAAGAGACTCTGTGTGTGTCTGTGTGTGTGTGTGTGCGCGTGCCTGTGTGTGTGTGTTTGAGTGCATTGCCAAGTCTTTTTGTTTTTGCAGGGTGTGGAATGTGTTATCTGGTGTGTGTTATATTTGTTGTACACATACACATACTCATAATTCATTCAGAAACAAAGTGCTTTTATACTGGTCGTGCATATGTGTGTGTGTGTGTGTGTGTATTAAGGTTGAGCAATTAATCAAAATATTATTGAATCCCAATATGGCCAAGTGCAATATCCGAATAGTAAGAGCTGCAATTTTTGTCTTTTTTACCCTCCAGATGTAACAAAACATGTTTTTTCGAAACAGACCCTAACAAATGTCACATTAATGTGTGTGTGTGTGTGTGTGTGTGTGTGTGTCCAGGTGCCTGACCCTGTCGCAGGGTAGGCAAGTGTTCAGCTCCTCCCCCACCCCAAGGGGAGGAGCCTGCTGGGACTCCGCCCAGCTGCTGTTCGAGGGGCTGTCCCGCGCTGCGATGGCGGACTGCGTGCTGCTCTTGGACGTGTGGGACCACACCCACCTGGCCCCGACGGGCAGACACCTCGCAGGCGCCCGCTTAGACGCCAATAAGATCGGTAACCACCCACCCCCCACCCCCCACCCCCTCCCAAACCGCTCTACTGTGGAGAACAGGGAAAAGAAGCTCGCTAAGCTACCCGTTTAACTGAAGTATCTTTTTAACATGATATGTTGAGCGGGAATCGGTCCGTACAAATTACATTACTGGAGGAGATGTGCGTTATGTTTCTCACGTGTATACAGTATATACTGTTTATATGATAGTTGCACTCGCCAGAGGAAGTGGTTTCGATTTCCGCGCTCTCTCTCTCTCGCTCTCGCTCTCTCTCTCTCTCTCTCTCTGTGTGTGTGCGCGCCCTCATCCGCTAGCGTTGACATAAAGCCTCTCTTGTACTTTAAGTACTGTGTGTGTGTGTGTGTGTGAGAAACTCTTTGCCTTCACTGGCCCATGAGAAAGGAAAGGAAAAGTGAGCTGGAGTGATGATGTCACTCACCAGACGTTCTCCCCCTTCCTCCCCTCCCCCTCCCCCCCCAGGGTTGCCATGGCAAACGGTGTTGCAGACGCCCAACAAGTGGCATGACTTCAGCCTCCCCCTCGTGGTGACCAATGCCAGGGGAATGTGACGTGGCAACAGAGACACAACTCTTCTACCCACTCACCTCATCCACTCCACCCCCACCCCCACCCACATCACCAACTCCACACCAACCCACCCACTCAACCACCCACCCACCCACATCACCCTCTCCACCCCCACCCACATCACCCACTCCACCCCAACCCACCCACTCACCCACCCACATCACCCTCTCCACCCCAACCCACCCACATCACCCTCTCCACCTCCACCCACCCACCCACCCACTGAATGTGTTTTTAATTATTATTATTTTTTGTTTTTTATTCTCTCGTCAGGCGACCCTGTTAACATGAATAACTTCTAACATTAACATTAATAACTTCTTGCAGTCATTTTGACTTATGGTTAAGTCTGATGTGTGGGCGTGGCAAACAAAGAGCACACCTTTATGAACAATTTAGCTCAAACATAATTGCACACTTTCTGTGCAAATATCACTCATGTAAAGGCATGGGCGTGTCTAGGATGTCCAACACATTAAGTACCACTCATGTAACAAGATGCACGTCACGGGCTATTTGACCACAAACCTGTTCACGAGGAGGAGGAGGAGGAGGAGGAGGAGGAGGCGCGGCGGTGGCGGCGGCGGCGGCGGCAGGTCAGGAAGTGAATGCCCCTTCATTCACCCAAACCTCAATAACATCTTGTCAATGAGATGCGTATCGCAGGTGTTTGATGCCACTTTCTGTGCAAATATCACTTACATAAAGACATGCTGAAGTGGGTCTGAAATGTGGGCGTGTCAAGTGAAGACCACACCCCTTTATTAGCAATTTAGCACAAATATCGCTGTAATGAGATGTGTATTGCTGTTGTGGCGCTACTATTTGCGCAAATATCTCTCACATACAGACATGAGTGATGATGTGGGCGTGTATGCGACGTGCAGTTTGACGTGTGGCCGTCAAACTGCCAAGCAATTTTGCTCAAATATCGCTGTAATGAACTGTAAATCAGAGAGACGTTTCCTAACTAGTAAGTAAGGTTGTGGGTAATGTAGTCTAGGACACATTAAGGACCTTTCAGGAGACAGAGATTTTGTATATTTTTTTATTTAAAAATGTTTGTATATATATATTTTATATTTATATATGGTGTTTTTTTTCTTTTAAAGTTGACTAACTTACCTGTATATATTTAGTTCTTTTTTTTATTTACCACTCGCTTTGGCAATGTAAGTGTACGTTTCCCATGCCAATAAAGCTCTTTAAATTGAATTGAATTGAATTGAGAGAGAGAGGTACTGTCGCTGTATATCATGTAGATGAGGTTGTTATATATATTTTGGAGGGAGCTATATATTCTGCTAACAAAAGCAACACACAACAGTGGGTGTAGTCATTGGAGTTTTTTTGTTTGTTTTATTGTCGATAAGCTGAACACCTCATTACAAAATCCTGTTCAAATGCAAAGTCCTGCAGAGCGCTGCGTCTCCTGTACAGAGCAGTTGGTGTTTGGGTTGATACTCGATGGACTTTTTTCCAAGTCTTGGAGAGACCTTTCACTCCTCTGTTCTTTAAGAGATATATAAAAAAAAAAACAAGCTGTTTGATCATCAACGTATAATGAGTGGACAACCATCTCATTGTACACTCCTCCTGGACCAAGAGACCAGGGCGCCCTCCATCCTGATCTACACGTCTACCCCAATGTGCTGCTACCCCCTGGTTGTAGTCGAGCAAATGTTTTGCAGATCGTTAGCCTTCATCCGACGGCTATTCAAACAGTTTTAACACCTCTTTCTGATAGAAGTCACCTTAAATCATTCTAATCCCTGGCCCCCCCACGATGACGGGATACAACATAGGTTTTTTTGTAAGATAAAGGAAATGGTTTGTCTTGGCCGCCAGTGAAAGAGATCAATCCTCCGGCTGGGACCCCGAGGAGAAAGGCCACGTTGGGGGACAGAACAGAGCAATAAACGGTCCAATCAAACCAGAACAGGGAGACAGAAACACAAGACACCCAATCAGTTACTGCTGCCATCAGGAGGGTCGCTCAGTCACGGAGGAGTAAAAGGCGGTTGACGTGCCGAATGCTACGCTACGGACCGCGCGGCTAGCGGTGACACGGTACCTAGCTAGCTAGAGATCAGCGCTGGCGCGCATGTGGCCATGCCTTAAGCCTAAATGTGTAAAGTAACAATTTACAGGTAAATTTAGGGATCTAGCAAGGAATATAACCTACGGAGCCACTACTGTTTCGGTCAATATATAGAATTTTTGAAGCACATGCGTCTTCGTTGTCATTCGTAAAAATGTCAACAAAAACAACGAAAAAAGAAATATACAAACCAGTGAAAGATGAAATACCCTTCTTAATGTCCCATATACAGTATAAATATATCAAACTAAGCATGATTTCAGGCAACGGTAGAGCAATAACAAACATGAATGGAAGTGTTTAAAAAAATATTGAGAACAAAAAGGAAAAAATAAATCTTCAAAACAACGGTCTACTCCTTCCCCTTCCAGAGTGGTCCAGGTGAAAGGTCAAACTCACACCTCTCTTACAACTCATACATGGATAAACATTGCAAAGAAGCAAGACTGATTATATAAACTATGTGCACACAATGGAACATTACAAAAATAATAAAATTTGGCTATTCCCCCACGATTTAAAATCACCCCTCTGTTTAAAATTAATTTTGAGCCTCGGATTACATACGATCCAAAAAAAACGACACAAATATGATTGTAGACACTAGAGAGGAGAACGGATTTGGCACTACGTACTTTTTGTTTTTGTAATAATATATAGGTATATATATATATATATATAAGTAGAAGCCCTATGTGTTGCCTACCAAACCAAAAATAGAGAGCTTCCATCTTCTGTGGCGGACAGGCGGTGAGGAGCGTCTGCCCGTCTACTCATACTGCTGCAGTATCCCCAGGAGTCTGATATGTGTGCTACAGTGTGTTCGCTGTGTGTGTGTGCATGTGTGTGCATGTGTGTGTGTGCACTTAGTGCTGTGTATTCTGTTCCTGTGTGTGTATGTACGTGTGTATAGGTGTGCATGTGCATGTGCATCTCTTATCTCTGTGTGTGTGTACATGTGTGTGTGTGTGTGTGTGTGTGTGCGCGCATCAAGTGGAGTAGGAGGGCCTAGTTGAGCGTAGCGAGGCGACCAATCAGAAGAGGTTTTGTGTGAGCCCGGTCCAGGGTCGGGGCGGGGGGAGGGGGGGGGGTTGGGAGGGGGAGGGGCTTATAAGGCCTCAAACTCGTCGATCCTCTGCTTGGTGTTGCCCTGCCGGATCTGCCGCAGGGTCTTGTACTTGTCGCGGCCGGCACGCACGTTCTCCGAGTGCAGCAGGTCGTTCTGCGTCTTCTTGGTGTCGTCGCGCGCCTGCGCCAGCTCAGAGGTCAGCGCCTTGGAGAGGAGGGAGAGAGGGAGAGAGAGGGAGAGAGAGAGGGGGGAGGTGAGTGAGAGTGGATACGTGATCAGAAGATTACATTCGAAATCAATGTGTATTTCCGGATCCTGTGTGCTCACGCTTGCTGGAAGCGGACGCTACCAGACATCTGCTTACAACCCGACAACTGTTCATTCCAATCAATTTCACACTTGGCAGATTTAGCGGTTCTCGACAAAGCTGCAAGCAGCATCAATACCGGAGGCCACGCAGTCGGTCCGTTTAAAAACGGCACACTTTGAATGGCCATGTTTCGAACGGGCACGTGACTAGTTACATATGATAATAGCAATTCAAGACGAATCTATGCTAAAACAATCTCCACCAAAACCTCAAATCATCGCCGCAGCATAATACTCGTCATCATCATCACAACCACCACCACAACAACAATCACAACAACCAGGAACAACAACTACAACAACAACAACTGTGTGCTTAGTCCCCTGCTCTTCACCCTGCTGACACACGACTGCACACCACCCTACAGCACAAATCACACGGTGAAGTTTGCGGACGACACAACTCTGGTGGGTCTCATCACCAAGGATGACGAGACTCACTATAGGAAGGGGGTCAACCTTCTGACCACGTGGTGCAGAAACAACAACCTCCTGCTGAACGTCAGCAAGACCAAGGAGATTGTTGTTGACTTCCGGAGAGGCCACTCCCAACACCCGCCACTGACCATCGATGGTGCTGCTGTGGAGAGAGTGAGCAGCACCAAATTCCTGGGGGTGCATATCAGTGAGGACCTCTCCCGGACCACCAACACTGCATCACTGGCGAAGGAAGCCCAGCGGCGCCTCTACTTCCTCCGCAAACTCAAGCGAGCGAGTGCTCCCCCACCCATCATGTGCACATTCTACCGGGGCACCATTGAGAGCATCCTTTCCAGCTGCATCACTGTGTGGGGCGGGAGCTGCACTGACTACAACAGGAAAGCCCTGCAGCGCATAGTGAACACAGCTGGAAGGATCATTGGTGCCAAGGCCCCCGCTCCCCTCCCCGCAAGACATACACACCACCCGCCTCACCCGCAAAGCGACCGCAATTGTGAGCGATGCCAGCCACCCCGCACACAGTCTGTTCAGCCTGCTGCCCTCTGGGAGAAGGTACCGGAGCCTCCGTTCCCGCACCACCAGACTCACCAACAGCTCCATCCACCAGGCTGTCAGGAAGCTAAACTCTCTCCCCTCTCCCCCCTCAGCTCCATCCACCAGGCTGTCAGGAAGCTAAACTCTCTCCCCTCTCCCCCACTCCTTACCCTCTGACACACAGAATGACTGTCTTTGCACTACACACTTTCAAACAGAAACTTTCTGCTGCTATTACTGACTATCTTTGCACTATTACAACTTCAAAATTATACAGGAAACTTTTTGCTGCTATTTTTACATATACACTGTGAACTCTTATTCTTTTATTGTTATTTTTTTAGTATCAGTAAATGTCTTCATCTGCTGTGCACTTTATTTATTGTCTACTTTAGTGTTAGGATATGTCTGTCTTTATCTGTTGTGCCTGTGCACTTTACTGTTTACTTAGTGTTAGGAAATGTCTTGTCTTGTCTTCACCGTGGGATAGTGAGAAACGTAATTTCGATTCTTTTGTATGTCTGGTACATGTGAAGAAATTGACAATAAAGCTGACTTTGACTTTGACTTTGACTTTGACCTACCACCACAACACCCATCATCACCACAACAACAATCACAACAACTAGAACCATCAACAACGACAACCACCACCGCAACAACAACAACAACCGAAACCACAACAACAACAACAACAACAACCCTAACCCCAACAACGTCAGAGTCTCTCACCATCAGCTGCTTCTGCACACGTTCGTTCTTCTCAGCCTCGGTGAGGCGCTCCTCCTCGTGCCGGTGGTCGTTGATGCCGTCGATGTGCAGGTCGGCACTGTGCATGCTGGCGTTCTCCTCGCCGTCACTGTAGTCGTCCACGGACGGCAGGTGGTGCGGCTGGTACTGCAGCGGCGGCAGGTACTGCAACGGCGGCTGCTCCGGCTGCTCGTACATCATGGGCGGTGGGGGAGGGGGCGGGGGCGGCGCCGTCATCACCATGTGCAGCTCCTCCTTGGTCCGCAGCAGGTCCACCTGGGCCTCCTGGGCCTGGGGGAGGGGGGGGGAAGACAGAGAGAGAGAGAGAGTCAAGTACGAGGTGAGGGAGACGGCAGCGCCCCCTCCGGGTGGAGGACTGAAAATACACTTTATAAATGTTGTGCGAAACCAAAAGGCCAGCACCTAATAACGACAGCCTGTTACTTGTTATTCATAAATGAATATGAACATCACCTCTGCAGCAAACAAAAAAACCCATATACAATATATACAAACAGAATGGCCATTACAAAAACACCTCCAGAGATGCTACTAGCGCTTAAAAACCCTTAAAGAAAGACAGGTTTGACTGCCCTGTTCCCCAAGCAGCACATTTTCGGCCCAAATAAAACCCTCTGGTCTGCATGTGTGTTGTCTTTGTCTACAAGCAATGACGATTGACGATTGAACGAAGATTGTGATTGGTGATTGGTGGCAGTGTTGACGGACAGGTGTAAGCGGCCTACCCTGTTCTGCCACACGCTCGCCTCCTCCTCCTTGCGTCTCCTGGCCTCCTCCAGCAGGGCGATCTTAGCCGAGTGCTCGGCCAACTCTGCAGCCTAACGTGAGGAAAGCACACACACACAGAATGCAGTGAGACGTGTCTTTTAGCAAGTCACACTTTTTGTTTCTTACTGGGATAGGCATTTGCTCCTTACAATGTTCTTAATGTCTACATTGGTTTTTTTATATTGTGTTCATTTTTATCAAAAGTACGTATCTCCAGGGAATGATCAACTACTCAAAGTCATTAAAAGCTCTAAAAGATCATTGTATGTTGTAGGAGGAGATCGGTTCGTCTTTAAGGGCCTAAGCCACCTTGGGGGTGCCCTCTGATATGCCTGTTCCAAGTTTGACGCTCTCTCTGAAAATAGTTTCGATGTCTCGGGGCACCGTGTACTTTAATGTGTCGCCTCTTAGCGAAAGAGTCTGTCGAACGAACAGTGAGAGAAGTGGGGAGGGGAGCCCAGAGGGATATCCAACCTGTGGAGTGGCTTTCAAAAGCTTTCAAAGAAACTGTGTGTGTGTGTGTGTGTGGGTCACCCCAGCCTTATGAGGTCTTTCGTTATTAAAGTCTTTGTCCCCGGCCAGACCAAACTAACTGCTTCTGTGTGTTTGCTGTGTGTTCACACAGTTTGTGTGTGTCTGCGTGTGTGTGTGTGTCAGTGTCTGGGAAACTAATGACTACACTGTTTGGACAAAGATGACCTGCTTCGCCATAAAACAAACATTGTGTATAAAAGATAGCCAGGATAAGATGCTGCGCAATGCTAATTACTCGGGACATACGAACATATAAGATGCTACTCAATGCACGTCTAGCGGCTAAGACACATTTTAGATAACTGAATGAAGCAGTTTAATGCGGCTCCTTGACTCGTTAGTCATTCATGAGTCAGTCTACGCTGTACTCCGCGTCGCCTCCGTCTAGACCCAGAGCGCGGCAGTAAGGTGCTCGCCATGACGACCAGGAGACTAACACACTTACTAGGGTTACCAGCCAGAGCTGCCCCAGCAGGAGCATTATGTGATGGTGGGGGGGTCTAGTGGTGGACTGAACCAGGTTCCACAATGGGTCCCAGTGGGTGGTATATGAAGGCGCGCGGGGGGGGGGGTTGTGCGGAAACCCTGGCGTTGTGGTGGTCCTGCCCCGCAATTATAAAAGTGCTTTTGTTGCTTTCTCTACCAGCCGGGCCCCTGCCACTGATATCCCCCATGTGCTGTGGAACGTAACTCACTTCAACATCTAAATCAATCAAGGAAAGACAGATAGATTGAATACTTCCTGACCTCTACCTGATCGATCCACACACTCTCTCTCTCTCTCTCTCTCTCTCTCTCTCTCTCTCTCTCTTCAACATCTTGAAGAGAGAGAGAGAGATCCTGAGCACGATGATGTCCCTGTCTTGTGGAAACATCATGCCTGGTTCCTGTCCCGAAGAAAAGACAAGCAGCCACAGTGACTACAGACCTGTGGCCTTGACCTCACATGTGATGAAGTCGCTGGAGAGGCTAGTCCTGAAGCACATCCGTGCACTAGTCCAACCATCACTGGACCCTCTGCAGTTCACCTACCAGCCCCGCATTGGAGTGGAAGACGCCATCATCTACCTGCTGCACAGGGCTTATTCTCACCTGGAGGAGGCAGGCAGCGTTGTGAGAGTCACATTCTTCGACTTCTCAAGCGCTTTCAACACCATAAAGCCTGCCCTGCTTGGGACTAAGCTACTGGACATGCAGGTGGACGCTCCACTAGTGGCCTGGATTACTAACTACCTCACAGAGCAACATTTCGGACACTATAGTGAGCAACACGGGAGCACCTCAGGGGACAGTCCTGTCTCCCTTCCTGTTCACACTCTACACCTCAGACTTCAGATACAGCTCACAGTCCTGCCACCTGCAGAAGTTTTTGGATGACTGCCATTGTGGGCTGTATCAGAAAGGGGCAGGAGTCTGAGTACAGGAGTGTGGTGGACAGTTTCGTGGAGTGGTGTGGACTAAATCACCTGCAACTCAACATCTCTAAGAGTTGGTGGTGGATTTCAGGAAGCAACCGACTCACCCGAAACCAGTCAGCATCAGGGGGACCGAGGTGGACATTGTCGAGGAATATAAGTACCTGGGTGTTCACATAGACAATAAAATGGACTGGACTAAAACACAGAGGCCCTGTATAAGAAAGGTCAGAGTCGCCTGTATTTCCTACGGAGACTCAGATCTTTCAACGTCTGCAGGACCATGCTGCAGATGTTCTATCACTCTGTGGTGGCCAGCGTCATCTTCTATGCTGTTGTGTGCTGGGGCAGCAGGGTGAAGGCAGCCGATGCTAATAGACTCAATAAGCTCATCAGGAAAGTGGGTTCTGTCCTGGGAGTGGAATTGGAGTCTTTGGTGGAGGCCTCGGAGAGGAGGATGCTGAGTAAACTACTCAGTATTATGGACAACGCCTCCCATCCCCTGCACGCCACACTGGAGTCATACCAGAGCACCTTCAGCCGTAGACTGAGATTACCGAGGTGCACCACAGAACGCCACAGGAGGTCCTTTCTGCCTGTGGCCATCAAATTATATAACTCCTCCCCCCTCTCCTCTCATCATCATGTGCAATATTGTTAATGTCATGTCCAATAATATTACATTTCAATTATGCCAAATTGTTTTCGCCGTCTGAATATCATATCTTGCCTACATATTTGTATATTTTAACTGTAAATATGTAAATCCGTTAGTTTATTTTTATTATTCAGTTTTTTCCATATTGTTGTATTGTACTGTATTGCTAAGCAACCTGGCACAATAATTTCCTTCGGGATTAATAAAGTTCCATTCTATTCTATTCTATTCTCTAGTATTTAAGCTCGATCGTAAGTGATTTTTAACCGGCGCTGAAACCATATCTGGCTTGGCGCCGGGGGCAGCGTGGACATAGCGGAGGCTGGCATGGGAAAATCAACACCCAGCGTGGCCAGCACACCCGGGCTCTCAGAGCCTGGCCGTGTGCCAGCGTGGGGGCCTCTCTATCGGCCGCTTGGCGGGGAACCAATCCACCGGGGCTTGAGAAAGAGTTTTCTCTCGTTGGAATCCAAGTTTCAAAATAAGGACGGGCAAAGCGTGGACCTCCCCAGACAAGCTGGCGATATGCCCGACAAATACCGATCTTAAAGAAGCCGCATACAATGATTCTTCAGTATCGTTTATCTATTATTAAAACGGGGGACGCAAAGTTACAATTTTCTCCGACATGTTTCTATGTAGCACCCTGCAAGCCCAGTAAGGTAAACCCTCGAGTCAAATCCAGCACACCCATGGCTCAGACAAAACCTTATTGTTGGTTCACGTTACTGATTATATCTTGTGAGGGGGGGGGGGGGGGGGGGGGGCGGGGTCTGGATAAACTGTGGGCCCGGTGTTTTATTCATCGTTACCAGGGTCAGTATTGAACTACCTCAAAACTAGGTGTCTCTAGGAGTCTACATCTCACACTGTGACATTTTATCGGCCATCTTCCCGCGACGTTTAACGATGTTGATCATCATTTAGGAAGATGTTGACTAAACCCCCCGGTAACCGCAACACTATTTTCAAAAAGTCTCAACGCTGATACACTGCTGTTCGCCTATCTTCCATCTTGCTTTCTCTTGTGGGCTGTTTTTGTGTCGACGGGCGGAACGGTGGGCGGGAGACCGGGCCGCCACTCACCAGCTGCTCCTGGCTCTTCATCTGGTCCTCGGCCTGGCGGGCCAGCTCCTCCTTGGCCAGCAGGGCGGCCTGCCTCTCGGACTCCAGCCTCGCCGCCTCGTCCGCCGCCCGCTGCCTCTCCTGGTCCAGCATCATGGCCCGCTGGATCTGCTCCTGGAGCTCTGCGGGGCGGTAGATAGATAGACAGACAGATAGAGAGTAGTTGAGTTGAGGCTGCTTATCGATCGAATGGTCTATGGCAGTGTTTCCCAAACTATGGATCCCGACCCAAATTGGGTCGCGGATTCGCGGATCGCCAATTTAGCTGTCATGGCGTACGCATTATGTATTTTTGTATGTTTGGGTCCCAGGGAGAAACCAAATGTATCTTTTGGGTCCCAAGATGCAAAGGTTTGGGAACCCCTGGGCTATGGATATCTAGCCTGGTGAGACCATTCCGGTCTGGTGTGTTCCCATTCTGTTTCTCTCTTTAGATCGGTCTGGCCAGGCTTCAAGCTGTCCGTTTGTGTCCAGCGTCCTACTGGCAGCACCTAAACCATTAGGTGTGATAGACAGCCAAAAGCAACTGTTTTGTTTGGAAACGGCGATGGCGATAGACAGATGGTTCATCCAATCGGCCGCTGCACTGGCGGCTGTCCTGCCGAGGAACCCGAGAAATGTGTTGTCGAGTGTGAAGTTGATTGGGTGAGCGGGTCACCAGAAAGCTGCAAGCAGCAGCTTCCAACAGGCACATGACTCATAATTAATAAACGTATAGTTACTCATAATTAGTCGCTATTTACTGATATATCTCATACCAGGCCATCATACTTCCACTAACCAGCGACTGTATTTCAGGTTTGGATACTTAACTGCCTATATGTTCGCCTTCCTGTGCACAGAAACCACCCAGAGATGGAGGGATTACCACAGCAACATAGCTGGAACCTTCCATCATAGGACACATTCTAGTGTCCTTCTACAAGAGAGGAATCCAGACATGCAGCACACACCCACACACACCCAAGCACCTGCACACCCCTCCCACACCCCCCCCCCCACACACACACCCACACACACACCCAAGCACCTGCACACACCCCCACACCCCCCCCCCCACACACACACACACACACATACAAACAAAATTAAGCTACAATACACACACACACACACACACACACCCATACACACAAGTGCTCACACCCACCCACCCTCCCACCCACCTGCACACAGTGATGGTTGCAACGCCCAAACAACCCCACCCACCACCCCCACCCAGCCTCACCCTTCTCGGCCTTCTTGGTCTTCTCCTCAAACTGGTAGAGCCTCATCACCAGCTCCTGCTTCTCCCTCTCCATCTGCTCCTTCTCCCGCTCGATCGCCTCGCGCTTCTTCTTCTCGTTCTCCAGCTGGGCCCTGCAGATAAGGGCACACGCACACACACACGCACGCCACGCACACACACACACACACACACACACACACACACACACACATGCACACAATGAGAGAGCTGACACACACACACACACACACAGAGTTACAGCCCCAAACACAATGCGGGCGCCTATGCCTGCCCCCCCCCCACCCCCCCCTCCAGGAACGGCGAGCGTAACCGACAAGGGACACGCCGCACACACGCACAGACACACAAAAACGCGTTTTGTTTCCACTGAGGGCCGCTGCTCCTGCACCTCTAACCACCACATGCTTTTTCATCGTTCAAACTTGGTGAACGTCTGTCCCTTTGTATTGTATGTGTGCGCCACAAAATGTACTTTGTGTGGAGAAAAACACACAATCAAACACAATCGACATTTGACAAAGTGTTACGGAGCAGACTGTAACTAGGCCGCCGTGCAATCTGCAGTATTCCTGACCCACTTGGTTCCCAGACGTACAAGCCGCACCTGCACTGGTGCTGCCCTGAGACCTCTGAGAACCACACAGTCCCCGCAGTTGGCCGGCGTGTGGTGGTTTGTGTGTCGTGTGTGTGTGTGTGTGTGCGTGTAGACAAGAGGTGGGGGGGAGGGTAGGAGAGTGTGTGTGTGTGTGTGTGTGTGGGGGTGGGGCTGCCCCTGTTGTGTTGCGTGCAGCAGATACAGATTACATCACCGTGTTTGAACAGCTGTGGGCAAACAGTAGTTGGGCACCAAGAGCAGTAGACAGATAGTGTGTGTGCATGTGTGTGTGTGTGTGTGTGTGTGTGTGTGCATGTGTGTGTGCGCGGTGTTGTGTGTGTGTGTGTGTGCGTGCGTGAGCGTGTGGGGAATCGATAAACTGTGCGTGAGGAACAGCGTGCGTGTTCTTCTCAACATTCATGATCACCATTACAAAACTATTTCTTCTTGTTGGTTCCAGTGGGTGTATTTAGTGGTGCGGATGTGTTGACAATGGAAGCCTTGTGAATGTAACTTGGTCAATGCTCAGTTATAAGACGTCATCCTTTCAAGTCAAAGGTCTCAACTAGGGATGGATAATTATCATCATTACCATATATTTACTGTATCGTTGAATGCTATGTATTTATAATGTATGATATTTAACCTTGATGATCATATTATTAAAGGAAAACATCGCCTACTACATAAGGCTCTCACTACAACCTGATCGGGGGGTGGCCAGAATGTTTGATTAGCTGCTAACCCCCCCCCCAAAAACGCAGTAACAAACTAACACAAACAATAGCAGGCATTGAACCCACAGAGGGCCGTTTGAGTCCATATTCACAGCTCATCCTAAAATGTGTCGTAGTGCATTAAGTGGAGATCCACAGTAAGGCTGGGCGATCTGGCAAAAAATATAATCATGATTTTATTTCCCATATTGATCGATTGTTTTATAACAATATATAATTTGATAATGCTGCCAGTTTGAAGTATCCTGATTATGACAAATGAAGAAGACACCAGAGGGTTCATTAGTTAAACTTTAGAACAGTTGTACATACTGTAATAGCCTTAATAAAAACAACCTTTCAAATTATTTAAATTATAAAAACTGAAAGCTGGCAGCAAACATCTCACATGTTTCAAGAGACAGAAATAGTAAAACAAGTGGCTCAAATGCCTGTGCAACTTTAAGATAAAATAAAGTACAAAATATGAATTATGAAGTGGTTAAATCAGAGGTGGGCAAACTACGGCCCGCGGGCCACATACGGCCCGTTGCATGTTTAATCCGGCCCGTCGGGCATTTACATTAACAACAGTCCTACAATAGGATGCAACTTAACAAATTTATAGTGTGGTGTCTCAGCGGCTAGAGTTCTCAGTTGTCAGATCTGCGGTCATGTGTTCAAGTCCTGCTTGGAGCATGACTGGTCGGATTTGAACCCAGGACTGCAGAGCTGAAGGTAAGAACTCTCTCCGCTGTGCCACCGAGACAGCACACTATGAAGTGGTACTTTTAAGTCAACGCCCTAACACTAACCCTAAGTCCTGTTAATCTTATTGTCATGTCCTGATGGTGCAGTGGAGAGAGTGCATTGTTATCAACTCCAAGGTCATGTGTTTCACGATGGAAATCTCTTGTCCTTTTCCAACTTAACAATGCAGCATAAGTGTAATGTCAAATGCTACCTCTGACCGCTTCATAGTGTGGTGTCTCGGTGGCACAGTGGAGAGAGTTCTTACCTGCAGTTCTGGGTTCAAATCCTGTGGAAAGCCTTCTCTTATGGCTAAGGCCCATGAACAGTAAAGTTAAATACGCCCGGAGACCATGGCCAAGTAGGCGTCTTGGTGGTCTGTGCTGAAGGTTAGCACTCTGGAGACTCAGGTTTGAGTCAGCGCACATACGGCCACCAAGAAGTGAATGTCAGCAGAACCCCCTTTGACTTTTTTTTTTTAAAAGCATGAATCATTAAAGTGACTTGACTAACTTAACTTAGTAGTTGGGTTCATTTCTTCCCCCCCCAATTTATCCCTGTTAATTAATTTCACTTAATTAATTCTCCTATTCGCTTGAAACTTTTCTTTAGTGTTTTATTTGCCTCAGGGAGGGGGTAAATTAATTACATTAATTAACAGGGATACATTTTGGGGGGGGAGAACCCAACTACTTTAAGAAAGTCAAGTCACTTTAAAAAAAAGAGTCGCAAGCCTTTAGGTTCTGCTGGCTTTCACTTCTTAGTGGCCATATGTGCACTGACTCAAACCTGAGTCTTCAGAGTGCCAACCTCCAGCACAGACCGCAGCACCACCAAGACACCTACTTGGACATGGTCTCCGGGCGTATTTAACTTTACCATTCACGGGACTTAGCCATAAGAGAAGGCTTTCCACAGGACTTGAAATCTGAAGGTAAGAACTCTCTCCGCTGTGCCACCACACTATGAAGTCATAGGACACATTCTAGTGTCCTTCTACAAGAGAGGAATCCAGACATGCAGCACACACCCACACACACACACACACACGACACACACACACACGCCCCACACACACACCCACACACACACACACACACACACACCCCCACCCACCCCCCACACACACACACACACACATACAAACATACACCAATACACACACACACACACACACACCCATACACACACACACGGGGGGGGGGGGGCCTGCCCCTGTTGTGTTGCGTGCAGCAGATACAGAGTTACATCACCGTGTTTGAACAGCTGTGCAAGACAGTAGTTGGGCACCAGAGAGCAGTAGACAGATAGTGTGTGTGCATGTGTGTGTGTGTGTGTGTGTGTGTGTGCATGTGTGTGTGCGCGCGTGTGTGTGTGTGTGTGTGTGCGTGCGTGAGCGTGTGGGAATCGATAAACTGTGCGTGAGGAACAGCGTGCGTGTTCTTCTCAACATTCATGATCACCATTACAAAACTATTTCTTCTTGTTGGTTCCAGTGGGTGTATTTAGTGGTGCGGATGTGTTGACAATGGAAGCCTTGTGAATGTAACTTGGTCAATGCCTCAGTTATAAGACGTCATCCTTTCAAGTCAAAGGTCTCAACTAGGGATGGATAATTATCATCATTACCATATATTTACTGTATCGTTGAATGCTATGTATTTATAATGTATGATATTTAACCTTTGATGATATATTATTAAAGGAAAACATCGCCTACTTACATAAGGCTCTCACTACAACCTGATCGGGGGGGTGGCCAGAATGTTTGATTAGCTGCTAACCCCCCCCCAAAAACGGCAGTAACAACTAACACAAACAATAGCAGGCATTGAACCCACAGAGGGCCGTTTGAGTCCATATTCACAGCTCATCCTAAAATGTGTCGTAGTGCATTTAAGTGGAGATGCCACAGTAAGGCTGGGCGATCTGGCAAAAAATATAATCACGATTTTATTTCCCATATTGATCGATTTTCGATTTTTTTTCGATTGTTTTATAACAATATATAATTTGATAATGCTGCCAGTTTGAAGAGTATCCTGATTATGACAAATGAAGAAGACACCAGAGGGTTCATTAGTTAAACTTTAGAACAGTTGTACATGCTTTAATAGCCTTAATAAAACACACCTTTCAAATTATTTAAATGATAAAACTGTAAGCTGGGCAGCAAACATCTCACATGTTTTTCAAGGTAGACAAAAATAGTAAAACAAGTGGCTCAAATGCCCTGTGCAACTTTAAGATAAAATAAAGTACAAAATATGAAGTGGTTAAATCAGAGGTGGGCAAACTACGGCCCGCGGGCCACATACGGCCCATTGCATGTTTAATCCGGCCCGTCGGGCATTTACATTAACAACAGTCCTACAATAGGATGCAACTTAACAAATTTATAGTGTGGTGTCTCAGCGGCTAGATTTATCAGTTGTCAGATCTGCGGTCATGTGTTCAAGTCCTGCTTGGAGCATGACTGGTCGGATTTGAACCCAGGACTGCAGAGCTGAAGGTCAGAACTCTCTCCGCTGTGCCACCGAGACAGCACACTATGAAGTGATACTTTTAAGTCAACACTAACACTAACCCTAAGTCCTGTTAATCTTATTGTCATGTCCTGATGGTGCAGTGGAGAGAGTGCATTGTTATCAAGCTCATGTGTTCAAGTCATGATGGAAATCTCTTGTCCTTTTCCAACTTAACAATGCAGCATAAGTGTAATGTCAAATGCTACCTCTGACCGCTTCATAGTGTGGTGTCTCGGTGGCACAGTGGAGAGAGTTCTTACCTGCAGTTCTGGGTTCAAATCCTGTGGAAAGCCTTCTCTTATGGCTAAGGCCCATGAACAGTAAAGTTAAACACGCCCGGAGACCATGGCCAAGTAGGCGTCTTGGTGGTCTGTGCTGAAGGTTAGCACTCTGGAGACTCAGGTTTGAGTCAGCGCACATACGGCCACCAAGAAGTGAATGTCAGCAGAACCCCCTTTGACTTTTTTTTTTTAAAAGCATGAATCATTAAAGTGACTTGACTAACTTAACTTAGTAGTTGGGTTCATTTCTTCCCCCCCCCCCCCAATTTATCCCTGTTAATGAGTTTCACTTAATTAATTCTCCTATTCGCTTGAATTTATGCTGTAGTGTTTTATTTGCCTCAGGGAGGGGGTAAATTAATTACATTAATTAACAGGGATACATTTTGGGGGGGGGGGGAGAACCCAACTACTTTCAGAAAGTCAAGTCACTTTAAAAAAAAAAGAGTTGCAAGATCCCTTTAGGTTCTGCTGGCTTTCACTTCTTAGTGGCCATATGTGCACTGACTCAAACCTGAGTCTTCAGAGTGCCAACCTCCAGCACAGACCGCAGCACCACCAAGACACCTACTTGGACATGGTCTCCGGGCGTATTTAACTTTACCATTCAGGGGACTTAGCCATAAGAGAAGGCTTACCACAGGACTTGAAATCTGAAGGTAAGAACTCTCTCCGCTGTGCCACCACACTATGAAGCGGTCGGAGGTAGCATTTGACATTACACTTATGCTGCATTGTTAAGTTGGAAAAGGACAAGAGATTTCCATCATGACTTGAACACATGAGCTTAGAGTTGCTAACAATGCACTCTCTCCACTGCACCATTAGGACATGACAACAAGATTAACAGGACTTAGGGTTAGTGTTAGTGCGTTGACTTAAAAGTAACACTTTATAGTGTGTGTGTGTGTGTGTGTGTGTCCCTCACCTCTCCATCTGCTTGTGCTGCTTCTCCTCTCGGGCCTGGGCCTTCATCTGCTGCACCTCGATGGTGTCGGGCTTGCGACGCCGCATGTACAGCTCGTGGTTGCCCATGCACAGCTGCAGGATGCGCTTGTTGATGCGCAGCCGCGGCGCGTAGAACACAAAGTCCTGACCGCACAACAGCATTATATTTATGTGTTACTCTTTCAAACAATAAAGGAGAGGTGACATAACAATAACACAACAGTGTATATGTGTCTGTGTGTGTGTGTGTGTGTGTGTTTGTGTGGCCGCCATGACAAAGGGGAAGCAGTGAACGCGGAGCATGATCACACCTATCGCCAGCTGCTATAGCTTCAGGTGTGGAGATAAGGTTCCACAGTGTGTGTGTGTGTGTGCGTGTGCATGTGTTTGTGCACCAGGCCAGCATGCAAATCTATCAGCAGTGACAGCGAACAGCAAATGTGTGTGTATGTGTGTGCTGCAGATGTAGAAGTATAGAATAATTTGCATATGTATGCACAGGTTAAAAGCACAACTTATACAGTATCCAAAAGACATCCTCAAACCTATTTGAGATATATACTGTATATATACAGTATATATATAATTTAGAATTATTAATTAATAATAATATAATAATAAAATAATAATAATATATAATTGTTATTCAATGGTGGTTCATCTTGTGCTCACCGGGGATTTCTTGTCGATAGGCTTGATGATGAATTTCTTGTCATTGAAGGAGATGTTCCTGATCTCACTCCAGGGAAAGCCGATCTTCGGGGTCAGTCTACGGAGGAAGGTCACATGAAAACATATCGGTTATTACCCTCACATCAAGTGGGTCCCCGGACACACAAACACCAACACAACACATTTTGATCACTTTTTCTATTTCTTCTCTATTTCCTGGATGGATTTAAATAGACCCTCCTCACAGATGGTCAGTAGCATGTTAAAGTAACTTCCTGTTCCTGTCATGTTAACGTCAGGTGGGTTTTATAGATGTCTGTCGCAGAACCAGCATGGATGGTCCATGTATATTTACTGGACTAGTTGTGTCTATACTGGTGCACTGTATATTTACTGGACTAGTTGTGTCTATACTGGTGCACTGTATATTTACTGGACTAGTTGTGTCTATACTGGTGCACTGTATATTTACTGGACTAGTTGTGTCTATACTGGTGCACTGTATATTTACTGGACTAGTTGTGTCTATACTGGTACACTGTATATTTACGAGACCAGTTGTGTCTATACTGGTACACTGTATATTTACTGGACTAGTTGTGTCTATTCTGGTGCACTGTATATTTACGAGACCAGTTGTGCCTATACTGGTACATTGTATATTTACTGGACTAGTTGTGTCTATACTGGTGCACTGTATATTTACTAGACTAGTTGTGTCTATACTGGTACACTGTATATTTACGAGACCAGTTGTGTCTATACTGGTACACTGTATATTTACTGGACTAGTTGTGTCTATTCTGGTGCACTGTATATTTACGAGACCAGTTGTGTCTATACTGGTGCATTGCCAGACCTACATCCAATGGGTCCGTCATTAATGTTATGAGCTACACGTGGGTTTCTCCTGCTGTGTAAAGGTTCAATACAACTTTATTACTATGGAGATTCAGAGAGACGCCAGGAGTGTGCGCTGTGACCTGGCATTGGGCAATCGTGTATCCGCATGAAAGTAAGAGAGGTGTGAGCCTCATGGCGGGGTGTGTCCCGCTCGCGCTCATTCAGCTGGATGCCAATCTCATTAGATACACTGGCAGAATAACAAAGATCCTGTCCGCCTTAACAAGCCTGCAATGTTGCAATGCGATACCCTGCAGTCATGAAGCACTGACAGCCAACTGAACTGGAATAACTGAACAATTAAGGCTCCCCTGACACACTCCCGAGGAATTTGGAGGGGAAGAATGCTGAAGCTATCTTAGCGTTTTGGTGTCATACAGCATCCCGAGGCCTCATGAGCCACAGTGTTATTTCTGGACCTGTGTAATTAAAAAGAAAATGTCCGCCACTGTAGCCATGCGACACCCAAAGAGAGATTGCTAAAAGGAAACCGTGGAAGATTTGCATCGCCGTGGACGGAGAATGAAACGCCGGCAAGCCTGACGGTTTAGGTCCGGCCTTCCGTCGCAGCCGAGCATTATCGCCTCTGCAGTTAGTTGGCCACTGCCTATCGAAAAAAGGTATATACAGCATGTAAATGAGCCGCCACTAGTCGTAACCAAGGGGGTTCCAATGCTTAAATCAATCCATTGAATTGATCCCAGATGTTATAATGTCGGCATTTCACATCCTGGCCAATCAAGGGTTTACTGGTGTTTTCGGTTTCATTGCCGCATGTTTAACCAGGCGCCTTACCCAAACGGAAATAACCACATCTACGATAGCTTTACGGCCGTAGAACCAAGCTAAGGCCAAGTCTTTCTGTGAGGCTGTTGAGACAGCAGGCTGGCCCTCCTTCGCATTCTTGTGTGACAAAATAGCCAGAAAAACCAGTCTGTGTCACCATGGCCACAGCAGGTGAAGTGCTGGGAGGGAGAGAGAGAGAGAGGCATGGCCTTGCTACACCAAAGACACCGTCTCACCCTGACACACACACACACACACACACACACACACACACACACACACACACACAGAGCCTATTTGCAGAGCTGTGTGTGTGTATGTATATGTGTGTGTGTGTGTGTGTGTGTGTGTGTGTGTGTGTGTGTGTGTGTGTGTGTGTGTGTGTGTGTGTGTGTGTGTGTTGCATGTGTGTGTCCCTTAAATCACAGCTCTTCTGTTCTGTGTGACAAATTAGGCTGAAATCACAGCAGAAGATGTCAGCATTATCGGGTGATTTACGTCAGGACAGTGCGCGATACAGAGGCGTACACAGCGTACCAGGAAAGTCATCGGCTGATATTAATAGGAATAGGAGAAGTGTAGATCATAGGCGGTAAATACATCACACATATTGAGCCCACTTCTTCAAAATATAATTACAAATGTGAAAGTCAAACACGTTTCAGGTCCAGTGGCTCTGAGACTCGGACAAAGTCCTCCCCGAGGAGAAAAATGAGTCCGGACACTTTCTCATTAACCACCAAGACGGGCTCAATGTGTTACTCCTGAAGCACGCACGCACGCACGCACGCGCACGCACACACATCCACGCACACACACACACGCACATCCACGCACACACACACACACACACACACACACACACACACACACACACACACACACACACACACACACACACACACACACACACACACACACACACACACACACACACACACACACACACACACACACACACACACACACACACACACGTAAAGCTTTTACAGGCAGACAGCTTGGACCAGAGGCCTCACACTTGCGCCAGTGTAAGCAAAAAGCCTTGTGGTTGTTGTCAATAGTGGGAGGAGGTTATGAGGAGGAGAGGGGGGGTGGGCTGCCTCTCTGACAGAACAGAGAGGCAGGGTGGTCTTCACTATCAAGGATCAACAACTGAAAGACGCGTTAAACGAGAACCAGTGGTCTCTTGCGTATTAGGGGTCGTTCTAACGTTCCAAGCAAACTCTAGAAACCTGTAGAGTGACACAGGGATGTTTTTTTGCTTTGATTGCCACTTGTCACTGTTTTGTGAGAGAGCAGTGTGAGCCTCCCAAACTCAAAGTCCCTGACCCCAACCAAATGAGACATAGAAACACAGTCATCTGCTACAAAACCAAAGAACAACTTGACGAATGGCGCTCTAAGACAAATAGTTAAAAGAACACTTCTCCACCCTTTTCTCCCCTGTCTCTCTAGTCCTTCACCTCCATGGTGGTGGACGTAGGGCTGGGTGACATGGCCAACATCTTTTATCCCAATATACGTCATTTAACATCTCGATAACGCTATATATATTGTATATATCACCATCAAGATTGTATTCCGGTAATTCAATAAATAAATACTATACATAAAATAAACACACGGTAAAGCCTATTTTTGTATACACCTGTGTAAATGAAATACACAGGAAAAACAATAGAACACTCCGGTTAGTTCAGAAGATTACCTCACTTGACTGGTATGCAGCCTTTAAAACCAGGAGAACGACAGCACTTCCGCCGTATCACTATATTACGAAATGCTAAAGACATACGTGTAGATATCTAGTCTCACCACCTTGATATCCATATAACATTGACATATACTGCCCCAGCCCTAGGTGGGACATTTTACTGGTCCTGGTGGCGGTGGCTCTTACTTGTCGTCCTTCTCGTAGATGTTGAGGCCCAGGGCGTCCACGCCCAGCCACAGCTCAGTGCCCTTCTTGTTCTTGATGTCAAAGTAGTTGACGCCATACATCTCCAGGTCCTGGGCGATCTTCAGGTACTCCAGCATGGCGTCCTCCCTGCCAGGGGCCCGGCCAACAATGACAACACGGTGAGACCAGTAGTTCTAAGGGGCCGACGGAGATCTTAAGCAAGGAATGCACTGGTGCCAACTGGTTTCCATTGTACTAGAGTTTAATAGCTTTAGGTTGAGTTGGACTTTATATTATACCACCAGCTGTGAGCACAATTAGCTATTACAAGCCATTTAAAAATTGTCATGTGACTAAAATTATCATTGTGGCATCCAAGTGGCATCACGTGTGGGAGTGTCTACCTAGATGTATGCTGATGAGATCAGACTACCAGCCTACCCAATGTGGTATTATAGGGCCCCTTTAAAGCATTGAGGAGAAAGGGGTAATCTTTTACTGACTTACGGATTAATAGTTTGACATCAATAAAGATGGTATAGAATATACCCACGTTGACACAGAAATAATGCATATTTCTCAGTAAGTGCTTTTGACATGTTTGATTCTGATCTGATCTCTATTTCCAATACTTCCAGACTGATATCTGCCACTGACAGCAAAGATCCTCATAGGATCAATTGAGTTTTCAAAAACATGCCAGGAAATATCAATGCAATGTGTAGGCCACCGCCGCCGCCACTGTAAAAAAAAAGGCTTGGATGGCTGAACGTCAGCGGGGGGGGGGGCTGGGGCCCGGGACTGGACCCCGGACTCACTTGAGCATGCCCCGGTGCTCCTCGTGCCAGACCTGGATCCGCTCCTCCCACTGCTCCCGGGACAACTTGTGCTGCTCCTGGACACTGCAAGGCAGAGGAACAGCAGTGCGTCAAGAGGACATCAAAAGGACATAAATGACCCATAATGCACCATACAACAATAATCACTGCACACCCCCCCAAGCGCTCTCACCGCTGTGGCAGCAGGCGGTCCGAGGTGAGGTAGCCCGGCCGGTGCACCTCGTTGTTGAAGTCCCCGAACTTGGCCTGCACCGAGTAGGAGGCCAGCAGCACGGCCGTCTCAGGCGGGCAGTAGACCTCGTCACTCAGGATGCCCTCCTTCACCTGCAGGAAGAACAGCTTCTGGGTGATGTCCTGGATCAGCTCCTCCGACACGTCCTCGGGGAAGAACTTGGCCCGAAACTTGAACTGCAGCGGGTTCTCCTTCTTCACGTCCTGGGAGGACACCTGCGGAGGAGGAGGATTACCGGCGTTAGTCTCATGTAGCCCCACCGCCCCGTGAGCATGGCTCAAGTACCCTGACAACCACACCCAACTAGAAATGTTTTCAATTAAACAGGCAATTAAAATGTCCTAATATTTAACTAATTATATATTCAATATTTTACATTTCGACATGCATGACATGGGTTTGGGATAAGATTTTCACATTCTGCAACACCAGCAATTAAATCTGAGATAACAGTATCACATGTGGCCATTCATAGACGCGTTCATATTTGAGTAATTGTATCTGAATATGCGTCGTCATCAGCCATTAAGTCCATGTGACATAAAAAAACAGTGTGTGTGCAGGAGGAGGTCAGGTAAGTTCAACTTAAACTGCACACGCAGTCCGAGAGGGCACTGCCTGTCATTTGAAAACAGAGGTGATCCAGTCAAATAAGAAGATATTTGTTGACACAGTATCTCTCTTCCTCTTCATTTCGAAACGGGAACTAAAAGGCAAGGGACCACGGTGCTCACAGGCTGTAAAACCAGCGCCCGGAATCATCCGCCATCCATCAAGCCCTGTGCCTCCGCCGAGCTACCGTTGGCTGCAAACAGCACTTCACCGCTGCCTTACGGAGGCCACTGGACTGTCTCAGGCTGACCCAACATTAATGATTACAACCAGGGTATAGGATTAACACTTGCTGCCAGACAACCTCTTAGACCGAAAAAAAAAAAGAAGAGTAATAATATAGATAAATACATAAATAAATAAAAAAGATATATGTATATATTAAAAAAAAAATTATAATAAAAATAAGCAATAAGGTTAATGATTCGATAATAATGTTTGATCTCTAGGCCTTTAACTTGGCTGCTAGACCTTGACAATCCATCAGATACAGCCGCTAGTGCATGAAAAAGTTCACCTCACACCCTGACATTCTCCACCCCGATACAGGAAGTGACCCAGAGGCGCGTGTTGAAAGCACAGCGTCGTATATGTTTAGTTCTATATATATACGTATATATAATACAGGCCCAACCTCATTCCACGGGGGGGGCCGTGTGCTCCCACGCCGTGCTGTGAGGCGGCTTCTCTCTCTCGCGCGACGACGCTAACCCTAACGCGCGCGGCACAGGAACACACAGCCGCAGCTCAAGTGGGGAACAACAGTGAGGTGTCGAAGACTACTGCCGCAATCTGTGTTTGCACTGGGCCAACAGCAAAGAAGAATGGTGAGGCCGGTATCAGGGATGGTGGGGTGGGTGGGTGGGTGGGTTAGGGGGTCATAAAGAGTTCACACTTCTGTGATACAATACTTCTCCAGCTGATTCCATCGACGCCCCGGCGGCACCGATGGAATATGCGGCGGGTTTAACCATTAGCCACCAGCAACTACCCCACCCCCGAGAAATCCCAGTGTGAGGTACGCGGCGCTCCAGCGTCTAGATGTATACGCACGATTATGCTGGGGCTTACTCATTGACCACGCGAAAGGCAAACACTTTTTAACCCACCCGCCTCAAGAATGAGGCCCTTTCTCTGGGCGCCGGCAGCGTATGGCTCCATCTGAACCGGTGTTGAACCTGGACATTTGGAATGTGCCTCTGGAGATCTTTAAGAGGGGAGCGTCGCCACAATGTTCGCAATGTTTAATGTGAGTCATGTTAGCAACGTTAGTCATTGGGTGGTTGGAATTCAGATGTTCAGGCGAAAGGTACACTTTCACTCTCAGTTTAACCTGAGCTAGTTTACATAGCTTAACGTTTTCACTTGACTTGACAAAAATGCAAGCGTGTAATGGACCACTTGGAATATACCGTCTCAATCTTACCTTTTTTTCCAGTTTCAGCCAGGTGGGGTAACCTTTGCCATCCATGTACTGGAGCCCAAAGTACCAAACCTCGCGCAGGCCGATGGTTTTCACCACCTGGGAAGGGGGGGAGGGACAGACTCATTCAGAACACCACACTTGATTCTCTATGATCTCAACCACAACATGTTTGTCAGTCACACGCACTGAGCTCAACAGGATTCGTTGGTTTGTTCTGGACATGGTGGAATACCAGCGAGGCCGACTGCTCAATACACTGAGTGTGACTTTTCCTCTAAAACGAATGGTTCACAGGTGTGCAAAATGTTCACAAGGTGCAAACCTCAAAACTAGATGAAGCAATCCTTTTCTCCCCTTGTTTCCCCTTTAAAGTTAAACATGCTTTTATTGGAAAGATGTACAGAACGTGTTACTATGCTACTATTCAGATGTACAAAATTGTATTGAGGTGGAATTAACTGTTAACCATTATTCATGTTCCAAGTACCCCCTGCTGCAGTCTTTCAAAGTACCCTGAAGGGCATAGGTTCCCCATTTGAGAAACGCTGCCAAAAGGAACATCACGTCTCTGATGGCATTTTGGCATTGAAAGGGCATCGTGGCCGTGGCCAGACCTTATAAGTGGAGCTGACCCTTTCCCAGTGAAATACTCCCGATACCAGACCAATGAGATGGACCCACCCCTCCGAGTACCCACATTCACCGGAGCCGACCTCGCTCCAGCACGGGTTCGCTCGACTTGTTCAAACAATCGAAAAGCAACAGATACCGTGTGTGTGTGTGTGTGTGTATTTGTTCCATTAGTCTTGATATGCAAAGCACACTGCTCCAGTTCCACACAGCCATGGCTCTGGTCAGAGTTCTTGTGCGGCGCGTGAATCGGTCTGGGAAGGCGATCGTAACGGTCGACCTGACCCTACTCCTCCTCACACAATACACATTGAACTCCTGCCACCCCCCCCCCCCCCCCCCCCCGCCCCCAAAATACTCCTTCGCTATCTCCCCACAAATGGATTATTTCTGAGGAAAGTGTGTATGTTCGCGGTGTCCTCATTGTGTGGCAATACCCGAGCACACAAGAACACAATAAGAAGGGCTGGTCCTGAACAATGAGTGTCCATTGTTTGACTTGTGAGGAGGAGGAGGAGGAGGAGTGATATAATGTATGACTAGGGTGTGCTGTGTGACTCGCATCCTGTGTGTGACTTCGATGTGCTCAATTAATCTCCGGTGAAAAAGTAGGCCCTAATACTAATAATAAAAAAAAACATACATATAAATCTACAACGCCGCCGCCACCAGAGGCTAACGTCTAAACAACACACTTATTGTGGGTATCTTTGGCCATTTTCAATGTATGACCTAAGCAGTGTGTGGACGAAATAAAATGGTGGAAAGATCTGGAAAAATCTGCTTGTCCTGTAAGAGGAGCCATACTTTTCCACTGGCTTACCAGAGAACCATTAATTACCCACGGCCTTTGAAACAGAGCGATTTTCCAACAAGGGTTTGCAGTCATGATGTGTGTGTGTGTGTGTGTGTGTGTGTATATGTATGTGTGTGCGTGTGTGTGTGTGTGTGCGCCTTGTAGTGGCAGAATATTATGTGCCAGGTCCCGCTTTTATTTATTTTTTTTATTTTTTTTAAAGGTATTGAGTCTCAAATTCTCCTCCCAGGTCCCTGGTGGGGGCCGTGCATCTCCCGGGCAAACTTTGAGTCAACACACATACAAACACACACACACACACACACACATTTGCTCCGGGGCCAAACCTCACTCCAGATAAGCCGCAAGCCAAGGAAGAAAACTTGCATTACACTCCCTTCAATATGATTGATTCAATATGTTGGTCAGGCTAACCTGTGAGTGTACAGATGCGTAGCACGGCTAGAATTCAGAAACCCTTAGTGGTGTGTGTGAGTGTGTGTGTGTGTGTGTGTGTGTGTGTGTGTGTGTGTGTGTGTGTGTGTGTGTGTGTGTGTGTGTGTGTGTGTGTGTGTGTGTGTGATATTTTTGGGGTGGAATTGCACTAGCAGAAAGAAGCTGAAAGGAGAGAGCACTTCAAGCTAGACCTCACCTGTACTAAAAGTCCTAAGTGGCCCAGAACACAATCGTTCCTTTTCATGGCAGGTTTTTCCAGCGGGGGGGGCGGGGGGCTGCACCAGCTAGCAAACGCGCGGAGCTGTGTTAAGAGAGTGACGCCAGCGTAATACAGCGCTAAATGAAAGATTGGTTTTCTCAGAGGAGAGGGGGGATAAACCTCTTAGGTACAGCACAACCTTTCCCGTGGTGGTGAACCTATTCACCACACACACACACACACACACACACACACACACACACACACACGCACATACCTACTTTTACTCTCATCCAAATTGTACTGATATAAGATTCCATATTTTGATGAAAACATTAATAGAATAAGTAAATAGATAGTAGCTATAGGGAGAAAAAAAATCATGTTATTTTTAAAAATAACATGGCCAAACAAAGCAGAATCGTAATACTTAAAGGTACTATATGTAAGAATCAAGTGCATTCTGAGCTCCGTGGGTTGAGACAACAACAATCAGAAACTAATGTTCGTTCTAATCATAATTAAACCTTGTACACATTTTAAAAAAGCTATGAAATATATATGTCACAAGAGAAATCAGCCCAAAAGCTGTTCTACGCAACAGAGAGAGTCGGGGAAGCTCTCATGTTTTAACTTCAACCACAACCTGCCCACAAACTGGCGATTTAAAGAGATTTGTGCTGTAAAATCCTACATGTAGTCCCTGGACGGATTCAATATTCTTACATACAGGACCTTTAATGAATCACACGACATATCGTATCTGGGTTCAGGAATCGTGGTAACATCAACCGACTAGCTAGATATTGAAGAACACAGCATGTGGAGAAGCTAATGGGGTTGATGGCCCTCCAGGTAACATTAGGCAACAATCAGCATCCCAGGAAGGAATTCACCTAGCCTTAGCTTTAAACAACCGCTACTCCTGTCTGCTAGCGGCCGTCTCTATTTCTTTGCTAACTCAGTTTGTCATGTTGACCTCCTCCTCCGTCCACAAGTAATTCACTGTGGCTTTCGTTTCATGTTTCATCAGCTATTATCACGTGGGTCCTACCAATGATGATATAGTGACTATGATAACATGTTTGAACCCTGCCACTGGATGACACACCAGCAGGAAAACATGTTTTGCCACGTTTTTCTCCTGCGATCTGATCAACCAAATCACAGCCAGTGCCCACAGAGAGAGAGAGAGAGAGAGAGAGAGAGAGAGAGAGAGAGAGAGAGAGAGAGAGAGAGAGAGAGAGAGAGTCTGGTAGAGTTTAGGAAGTACTCAAGAGAGTTACGGTACTCTTGTAGCCAGGGGCATCTGTGGGAGTGGGAGAGGAATGGTTGTGTGTGTGTGTGTGTGTGTGTGTGTGTTGTGTGTGTGTGTGTGTGTGTGTGTGTGTGTGTGTGTGTGTGTGTGTGTGTGTGTGTGTGTGTGTGTGTGTGTGTGTGTGTGTGTTATGTACAGTATATATGTTTCCGTCCCGGTATTACTCACTACATCCTGGTTTGAACGAGGGGAAGGGAGGTCCAGACAGGGCTCCCCCAAATAGAGATGAGAGAGAGAGAGAGAGAGAGAGAGAGAGAGAGAGAGAGAGAGAGAGAGAGAGAGAGAGAGAGAGAGGATCAATCAGGTGGAGTTCAGGAAGTACTCAAGAGGCGTTCAAGCTTTCGATCCTGTCCCAGAGGAAGTGGGTGTTTTATATTTTTACTGTAACACTGCGCATATTCATTGTGAATGAAGATAAAAAAAGAACAGGGTGAGTTGTTTGCAGCGTCATTCTGTTCCCACAATAGATCCGCCTCCTGATGTCTGCTGCTCGCCGGCTGATTACAAACCCAGTGGTGTCTGAAAGAGAGCACTCATCATCACTGGCCAAAGATCCTGTGACCCATCCCAAGGCTATGTGTGTGTGTGTGTGTGTGTGTGTGTGTTCTAAGTGAGGATCAAGGGTAGCGAGGTGGTGGTGTGAAGGCCGGGAGAGGGCGTGGCTGGCTGCGGCCCCAGCGATCGTCCTCGGGCCCCGGACTGTGTGACGGAGAGCGAGGCTATACTTGGAAGCTGGCGGCGGTGACCACGGCGACCACAGCGTGCCCTCGAGCAGCGACCCCCCCTCCCCCCCCCCGAGGATGAGCTCACCGCCCGTTACTCAGCATTTCCACTGAGGCCGCCTACTGCGAGCGTGCATGTGTGTGTGTGTGTGTGTATGTGTGTGTGTGTGTGTGTGTGTGTGTGTGTGTGTGTGTGTGTGTGTGTGTCCACTGAACTGCCAACACACCACTCTGAACCCACATGGGTTGAGAGACAGTGAGATATTATGCTGATCACAGCAGTGAAAGTTTAAACATCAACTTGAATGCATTTGTTATATTCCGGAACTCTCCAACAGTCCAGACTGTGTACTGTATCTTCGGGAGGGGGGGGTGTCTCTTGCTTGGAAACGGGGGCGTTGAACTATAAACTGAACTGTTGCACTATGAGAGAGAGCGTGTGCATGTGATTCATCCGTGTCACCCCACCGAGAGACATTTTGACATGTGGGCGAGAGAAGCCATCGCTGCCCTAAAAATAACCACGGACCCCCTTCTGGTGCTCCAGTCATGTGTTTCTATGGAGAACAAATCTTGCCAATTTCAATAACGAAACGATTGTATAAAAGAATGGTCATCCAGCCATGACAGACTGCCAGAGGCTTATTTGACCCAAACATAATGCGGGGAATGATGACACATAATAATAATATTCTAATTATATAAGATATTGTTATAATATAATAATATCTCCCCACTGCTAACAAGTATTGCTGACAACTCGCAAACACCAGACAGATATCTATTGTTGTACCAAAATCACAATATAATATGACGGATTAGGTTCTGCTTTGATATGTAGAAATTATCCATATGATTAAGTCAACCATGGAACACTTTCCTTAAACATGTGTTAAGGTTTAAGGTTTGAGTAAGTTTTAGGTACTGCCCATGCCCTGCAGTTTATTTATTTACTCTCTCTGTCTCTCTGTGTCGCTTAGCAAAGTGAGGTTTGAGGGGGGAAAAAGGTACAAATAAATGGTACTATGGCTAGAATCTGCTGACCAAAATAACAGGACGGCTCTGTGATTCTATTCTGTGTTTTCTTTTGGACGTCCACAGCACCAAATGCAAGGGAGTACACACAAAGCACTTGTCCTTTTTAACTCCTGTCTCTCAACAGCACTGCTGTGGAGTCCAAGCAGCCAATCCTCAGAGACACCCAGTCACCGGCACAGTAGGTACAAACAAGCTATAGAAAAACGGGTTATACAGGAAGTGGCAAAAACAATGCGTTTCCTCTCTCAGTGCTGGAATCGAGTCCCAGAGACAGGCTCAGGTTAACAGGCCGGTTACTATTGAGACGCTAAGCCCCTCCCCGAGTCGCCACGAGTTGCCAACAATGAGTGCGAGGATGGAAATGAAATAAACAAAATGTAATTAAATCAGGTATGTTCAGTCTATAAGAGCAAAGACTCCAGTGCAATATGTCATACAATTGCTTTTTATGTCCTTGTTTTTGGCAGTGACGGGATAAAATGGGAATAAAATAAAAATAATAAATAAAAAGTAGTAAGTAGTGTTCTATCCCAGGGCCATCGGGGGCCCTGCAGTACTACCATATTGCAGCAGAACTTCTGGGAGGAGGCGGCACAGAGCCTGGGCCGGAAACCAGTAGCTGCCAGGGGCGGAGTTACGCCTCATTTCCTGTTTCGTTACGGAGATATTCTACCGAAGAAAACTCATTTGTGCGAGTCGATGAATCTTTCAGAATGGGATTTTAATAAGTGGTTTCCTACAGAGGCCAGTCTGACCTATCGAGGCTCATTCTAAAAAGCTGTCACTAACATCGGCCGACTTCAGGCGGGAGCTGCCCTTATTTTGACCACACCTTGACCATTTAAACACCTCATGCCTCATCTCTCTCACACACGCACGCATGCACGCACACGCACACACACACACACACACACACACACACACACACACACACAACTCAACCTGGACTCTATTTTCATTGTTCTTCATTGTGCATCTGAATGACGAACACGGACAACAATCTTTGAAATGTTTCCAGTATTGAGTGAGATTGCTTCCGCCATCAGCTACAAAACTTCTGCAATATAACACTTTGGGGAAATAGCGGCCCGTCAATATAAGTCCTCTGAAAGTTCCTGTTTGGTCACTGACAAGCTCAGAATGTTATTACGGAAAGGATCCCTACAGAGAAATGTAACTTTATTTAATTTATTGTGTCTAACCAAGTCTTGCAAAAAATGCCCTTTTAGAGGACGTACACTGATGGACACTTTCACGACTGATGGCTGAAGCAATATCGGTCGATAAATACGAGACCAATTTCAAAGAAATGCTGCATGTCCGCATTAGTCACTTCGATCTAAAATGATGGGAAAACAGTGTCCAGGTTGGAAAACCCCAAAGTGACCCTTTAAGGGGCAGAGGAAGGGGGAGGGGGAGAGAGAGATAAGCGGACTTCCAGTGGTCCGGAAGACAACGCTATCAATGACGGCGACTAGACTGAGGCCAATGTGATAAAGGCGAGAGCTGCTTTCTCCATACACTCTCCACCCGGTGATGTCACCCCATTTAGCAAGCCGGACGACAGCTGCTCTAGCCAGAGCTTCCAATCCCCTTTCCCTTTGCAACAAAAACAACAACTAAGGCTTCAACTCAATACATTGTTTTAAACATTTGTAAGAAGACAGCTCTTTCTAACCGATTTATTAAAACGGTGAGTGAGTATGATTTTTTATTTATTTAACTCGTTCAAGAATAATGATAGAGAGAGCGTGAACAGATTTTGTCAATGGGAGACAAAGACCTGACAGTGGGTGTTGCCTCTGCGCTGACAACCCAACCACATACACACACACACAGACACACAGACACACACACAGACACACACACAGACACTCACTCACTCACTCACACTCTCACACTCACACACACACACACACACACACACACACACACACACACACACACACACACACACACACACACACACACACACACACACACACACACACACACACACACACACACACACACACACACACAAGACAGACAGACAGACCTGGTCGAAGAGCTGTTTGCCCGTGGTGCTGGGCTGGACGGCAAACTCCAGCTCTGCATCCATGGTGGTGACGCGTACATTGACCTGGAAGAAAACACACGGGCCAAGGCTGCAGAGTTAGTCAAGTTTATTAGCGTCAACAACAACAAACACAACCAACCGACCCCCCCCCCCCCGTCCCCCGTCCCTGCCCTTGTTAAAAAAAAGAAAAAAAAGCCAAATCAACAAGCCAAAGGAAAGCGGTGCCGGGGTCTTTCGGAGGTACCAGGGGGTGGAGGGGAGTGTTTACACAATAAACACACACACACACACACACACACACATACAGGACCCTGTGTTTACCTCCGCTCTCCCTCTCTCCCTCTCCTTGGCAGAGAGGGCTGATTGAAAGGCATTCAACTGCTAAATATATATGGGGGTTGAGTGGAAAATATTCAGCAACAGGGAGCACAGAACGGGGAAGGGGGGGGGAGCCTGCGAAATGAGCACAGCGTTACTGCTGGCGTACCTTAAAGAGCTAAGCGTACTGCTACGAGCGGCGCATCTGAATTTGCAGCAGGATGGGGAGTGTTAGGGAGTAACACTCTCGCACGCCGATAACCCACCAGGCATTAACAAATGGAGAATTAACAACAGCTATCAGCTGCCCTAAAGCTGGCCTCAGGGCCACAAATCATTCGGCTCGGACAACAGTTAGTGACCAGCCACTGCATGACAGTTGGCTGCCCCACCGCACCCACCCCACCCCACCCCACCCACCCCACCCCTCTTTCAGACCATCGGTTTGGCTGTTGTCGCTTGTCGTACTCTCTCTCTCTCTCTCTCTCTCTCCTACCGAGAGCCGACGGGCATGGGTGGCGGGCGGGCGGGCGGGCGGGCGGACGGGCAGGCCTGCTCAAAGTAACATCCATCTACTGCCGTCGCGCGAACAATTGCAATCGTCCCGGGTGGTTAATGATTGACCGCTCTGCCCAAGCGATTATTATGCGATTTCTAAACCACTACAAATGGCTTGAGTAAATACCGGCCGCCGAAGAACAACAGATGACGTGGGTTCAAAGCAACAACGGATGAAAACACTCGTGTAGTATCAGATACTCGCTGACGTGTGGCGCGTAACAAAGCCCCGATATTCACATAGACGTATTTATTTGCACATGTTCTGCCTGCTCCTCCATTATTGGAATACAATACCCAAAGGTTCTTGGCGTTAACCATGGGAGGAGACATTTTCTTTCATGTCTCGAATAGGAGTTATTAACAACGGGCAGAGGGTATAAAAGAAAGAGAGAAAGCGAGATTTAGCGATATCTAGCCAGCTAAAGCCGCCTTCACATCTTTCATCTCCTGGCCATTGTGCAAGCCAGTGAGCCACAGCAGCAGCAGTGGTGGTGGTGGTGGACAAAAGCTCAATGACACCCACTGGAAAACCGAACTGGGATTGGGGGGGTGGGGGGGGGGTTGGTGCTGACTGAGCCACTCATTCATACAGCTTCCTCAAAACACACACACACACACACACAGGAGCCTGGGTGACCAGACGGATCACTGAGGTCTCACACACACACCAAATGGCAGCGGGAAAAACACGAAAGGCGAAAGGTTTCACCGATTGTGTGTGGCGGACCGGCTTTTGTCAAAAAAGGAAGTGGCCACGGTCGTATCTACTGATCTATGGCTCTGGTTTTGGTGAAAAGTCAAACTTGTTCATGGTGGGGGGGGGGAGAATTTCCCCTTGTGTGTGTGTGGATATTAAAGAAAGGTACAGGAAGACTTCACCCGGGCACTCGGTGAGGAGCTTTGGTTGCGAGGAACACTATTTAAAAAGAAAAAGGCTGGGTGGGGGGGAAGGGAAAAGAGAGGATAGAACCCTCCATTTACACAGCTGAACAAAGATCCCCATTCAGCCGCAGGTCCCCCGAGCAGGTCCTCTCTGCCATCAGTATGCCCATGAACCCACGCTTTCAGGGAGTCCACAGCCAGACCGGAGGCCGACCTGGGCCTAGCCTATAGGCTCGTGTACCAGTTGGCAATGCATTGGGTGTGGGGTAATGCTGCCTTGCATGCTTTTAAAAACAACTAAAAAGGACTAGCTCAGGACGTCCCTCTCTCAACACCACGGCTCGGCTACGTACGCCCGTGGACAGCAGATGAGGGTGCATGCATCCAGGGATGGCGGAGGGGAATGGAACATGTGAGTGGGCGCGCAGCAGACAGACGGGCTGACAGAAACCACCGCTGCCCTGTGAGTGATATGTGATCTCAAAGCCGGGCCGCCGCCACGGTAACTCACAATAAACCCAGGCCGTGAAAAAGAAAACACGACATATACTAAAAATATACCAGGCGACGGCCCAATGTTCCACAGTCAGTTTTTTGAAAAGGGTGTATTCAGCATAATGCACAAAATCCTTGTCCGGTATTAATACGAAGAAAACTGTCAACTGTCCCAGACAGGTCCATAAAGGTAACCGCCAAGCTGCTGAGAGCGGTCCAGGATAAGTGCTGGACTTACTTTCTCTGAATGATAAATAGGTTGGCGGTAAGTGTTGCAAACACTGGTTTCTATGGTTACCATGCCAATTCTGTGTGGGAAAAAAACACCCAACGGGTACAGAATAAAAAAGGAGAAAAGAGAGGAGTTACAACACAAGACGGGACGTGGCGCTCGCTTTAAGTCTTGCCTCTTCACTGCCAAACACACTGTCCTGCTTTGGTGGCTGCTGCGTTTAGGGACTTTGGTCACATTAAGGTGTCATCACCATCATCATCATCATCATCATCATCATCATCGGTGGTTACACTCTCTGAGTGGGGTTGCAGTAAATTCCCCAATGAAAGCCATTCAAATGCATAGGCCTTCGCTGCAACGCTCGCAAACGACTTGTAGGACTAGTTTGCGATGGCGTAGTTGTGGAGACGGGGCGCAAATGCACGTGGGGCATTTGTGTATGTGTGCACTTGTAGAGTGTGTGTTGCCTCATTGTCTTATTTACCCTTAAACCGCTTACATCACGTTATTATGGGACATGATCATTCATCTCGACGGTGGCCTGGCCTGTGAAGTTGTCGTCACATCATCGACATTGGCTGATTAACAATAAGTGACACCAACACCAATAGAGATAGAAACGTCTATTCCCGGGAGCCCTGCTTATTTTCAGCTGAAAGGGGGGGTGGGTTGGAGTCTGATGGAGTCAAACAATGTTCGGTTCGGACCCCTTCCGCATTCCTCTGTCCCGACCTCAAGAGGTAAGTGCGCTGACAATTGCCACAAAATGCGCTGTGACTATTTTTTGCGCCACGCAATGACCCCACCGCAGGGCGTTCCGGCCAACGGTGCGTTATCAATTATTTCAAGGAACAAACATTAACAATGGAGCTGGACATGTAAAGGAAACACCCATACATGTTGGTCACGACCACACCCCGGAGTCATTCCTGCGAACAGCACGGGAAACAGGAGTCTGGGAGAGCCATGGGGCACTACCCTGTCACCATGTGTCATTCACATGAGTCACCGGAGCCTCCAATCACATCCACACTCACACAATCTCCTGTTAGATCCATGGATCCTCATCTCTCCCACCACCACCACCACAACCAGACGTCATGACTGACTGATTGAGTGATTAGAATGATATTTCTGTACCTGATTTGTGACTATGAGATATTCACAGAGAAAAACACGGCTCTTTGTAGTCTTTAAGATGGATAGGGTGTAATTGCTATGTACTTATTGTACGGGCTTTTGAGGTCTTCACATTTGTAATTTAGACTGGCTTTTTAGAACCACTGGCAGTTTTTAATGGCTGACTATACTATCAGCAATGCTCTATGGTGACTATACTGTTAGCAATGATCTATACTGACTATGCTGTTTACTGTCAATGCTGACCATGATGTTAGCAACAGTCTATCCTGACTACACTGTTAACAACTTTCCTCCCGTCCTGTTTGTGGACTTTAGTGCCTACCTGAAGTGAGCAGAACATAAACCATGAAACTAGACACCAGCTGTGTGCCACTGCCAAAAAAATAGACCTCAGCATGTTAGGGGATTCATTTTAGATTACAAATCTGAAAGCAAGGAAACACAAAACTCATTAAAAGAAACTTAGTGAGTGTTGCTGCTATTGGTTGGTGCGGCACAGACACCCCAATGAGCTCACACAGTGAACACTCAGTCAGCAAGCAACACAGAATCACTGCTTCTGTGTCCTTGACATCATGGAAAGGAAACATTTTACCATTATAACCCTTCTAAACAAGCCAGCAACACACTTTATGATGCCATGGCTGCTGCAGACAGTGTTAACCAACAGTGAGCGCAATGCACTGTTTGACAGCAAAGACAATTTAGAAGTCACAGTGTGGCAGCTAATTAAACCAGGTTGTTGTTGTTTTTTTGGTTGGCGCCACATCTTAATTAAAGTTGAACTTCACAATGTGGACTTAACGCTGGAGTCCCACCCTTCATCACCCACCACATACAGGCAATAATATGGTTTCTTATTTAAACTAATCTAACATTTAAATGTGAATGAAAATAACTAAAGAAGCTCTAGATCAGCCCCATACAAATACAATTGACGACTAAAGTTTAGCCAACAATAGTTGGTCTGAGTGTGGTTTATGAGGTCTGGAAGGTTCTGTCCAATATTGAAGACTATTGACTGTTAACTATTGAGGAAAATAGTTCATTATGGCATATGGTGCTTCCAAGGTGATCCAGATGACGCAGGCCTATGTACTGCAGGCGATCAGATTTGAGAGTTACTTTTCTAAACAATAACGCAACAATAACTAAATAAAGGACAGTGTATTAAAATGTAATACAATGTAATACAATGTAGGTTGTGCTAGACTAAACTCCGCTGCGAATTAAAAAAAAAAAAACACCGGTGCGAATATTCAACGTAAACAATTGGTTAATGTGAGACATGAATGACATCGTTATAAAGAATCAAGTTATAAAACACATACCGCTTTCGGCATGGTTCGTCCTTGTCCTTGCTCTGCTTTGTGGGAGAATCGGTCCAGAAAAAAGGTGTCCCCTGGGAAGAAACTGCTCCGTGTGTGTGTGTGTGTGTGTGTGTGTGTGTGTCGATCTCTCTCCTTATTGCCTCCCTGCAGACAGAAAGAGGAGAAACGAGTTTAACTGCAACACCTCACACCGACTCGCCTGCCTTTAAATGACGGTGACGCTCAGCAGCATCACGGCGATGAATCACACATGAAGCCAGATCACCCGGGAGCCCTTCCCCAACAGCTACGATCCTCCACCCTCCGCCCTCCACCCACCCTTCGCTCCCGATTTCCTTGCGAGGGTTCGACTCGGGGATGGGGGAAAACCTGTCGACCTATCAATAGCGACCATGACGGGAAACCCACGGCTCCTTATTGGATTATTATGACTGCTGTTGCATTGGACAGATTGAAGACATCGCGGGATATGGGAACTGCTTAGCCAGAGAGATTATGTAGGCTACTCTCGGAAAGAGATATTATTAACCAGGGGAAATGTGGCGTAGTAGTGGGAAAATACCGTCCCTATGCTCTCCAGAGTAGACAAGCAACCCACTGGAACAGGAACAGTCCAGTCCTGGCTAAAGCAAATAAAACATGTTTAGCTTTAAAGTGCACAGACAAAGCCATCAAACAAATCTAACGCCATTTAAAATACGAGAACAAGGACAGTGTTTCGAGGTGTGAGGGACATTTCGCAAGCGATTCAAATAAGATATTGTGTGTGTGTGTGTGTGTGTGTGTGGGTGTGGAGGGAATGAAGCGTCACGCGTGTGTTATGTTCTGTCGGAAGCAGCCGTCCTCACTGTAATCCCGCAGACACCTGTTGAGAGATTTGCTGCCTCTTAGTCTAACAGACGCCCGTAAACAAGGTGGAAAAATGTTAGCGTGTGTGATCAAAACAAAAGACACACACACACACACACACACACACACACAGATACACTCTTCAACAAGTCTTACCAGACGATTTGCAAATAGACGATTGGTCGGCAGTTCAGTAGCCGCAGATTTCGCACTCTTGGCGAAATCTGTAATGCGCGGGAATATGGTCGACGAGTGAGAAGGGTTTAATATATATATATATATATATGGTATAATGGTTGCTCTATTTGGGGGGAAAAAAGAGAAGAAAGACAAGATACATTAAGTCTTATCTTAACAATCTTTCGAAACACGTAGTGGCTGTGTTTGAGCAAGGTGCAATGCTGATGTATGTACTACGTATAGTGTATTTATTATCATGTACAGTCATATGATGATTGGGATGCTGGATTCTCATTTATAACTCTAGGAAGGAAAAATATATACATAATAATTAGGCACCGGTGTCTAATTCTAATTTGACAGTTGTTTTAATTAATAATAAATAAAAGGCTTTTTCTAATGTTATGTTAATAGCCATATATAGCTCAAATAGCCAGTGAGCATACAACACTAGAATAAACACCCACGATACCATTGTAACCCTACTCGGCTACAGTACCAATTACACTTCTATACGGGTGACTGCGTCAGGGAAAACATTGTAAGTACAAACACTGAGGACCCAGGAAGTGCAGACGGAGCGGGGAGGTGTTGTTGCTCGACTGGCCAATAGTTTGACAGGATTAAAATAGACTCGTATATATATACCGCAGACGAGACCTAGTTTCACTCACAGCGCGTTTGCTTCGTAACCAAACGAGAGGACGTGGCGTGATAACAGCGACGGCTCCTCTCTTATCGCGGTTACGTCGCTATGCGAACGCACGCCTACCGATACCAGTCGCGTCAGGTTCACTTCGGGGACTGCTGGTGATCTGTGTCTGAATTTGAATCGTTTTTGATAGGCTTATGGAAAACATCTATTTCATACATCCTGTTTGTCTTGTGTTTTTCTCTTTTCATTATTTGTTTTACTTTCTTCGTTTTCAGTATTTCAATCATTCTCGCAATAATGACTGTGTGTTATTCAACGGTGTTATTCTGATTTAATTCTTCTGCTTAATTCTTCTATTTTGTCAGGCTATTTGTAAATTACATGAAGACAGAAGTTTGAATGACAAAGAATGAATATCCTTGTATAAGTGGCTGAAACAGAAACCAAAAAACCAGTTTAAAAAAAAACTTGTAAAGGAGATATGTATGATCCTGGACTGGAAACCAAAAGAGGCTAAGGCGAGTCATCGTATCCCTAGCGGCCGTGTCGTCTCTGACACGCAAATTCAGACCGTGCGACGCAAATTCCCTGGCGGACCTTGAAGCGCCGTCAGATACCAGAGAGCGCGTTTGGCCAACCATTGCGCATCGTACGGATCTAAAGCGGACCTAAAATTATAGTGCATCATCATTATCTGCTTTGATGGATTGGTTTGATAGAAGATATTTATGGGATATTTCTTAACCATGAACTAAGTAAATCCTCAAGTAGGCGTACTTTCATAGCCTACACCGAGAGTTGGAGCTATTTTATGAAATGAACACAGGCCAAGTGCTGACGTCGAGACAAAACGAGTTTATTGCGTATATATTCAGTTCTTCATGAGTCTAATTCTTGGAAGCCGTCCAGCCTCTTCTGCGTAACTTCAAGGATGAGCGCTGAAAAAAACCCAACACACAGTGATGAGTGTTTACACTACAACGTGTTAATGTTGCAACATGACCACTAGATGGCGCCGTAGGAGCGTCTATGGTGTCATCTTTGGCTGAGTGTGTCTGAAATGCACTTTAGTTTATCCTGGGTCTTAAAAACTATATCTGCAACTTCTTACTGTCGAGGAGGTCTCTTGCGACAAAACTCTTTTCCAGGTTGCTGCTCACTTCATCCATCAGCGACGGGAAAAAATTGGTCTCAATATCTAGAATTAGAACATATGTGATAGATTGTAAAGTGTAATAATGACAAAGATATAACTGCGCTATATGTTCTAAATAATATTGGTGATGACCAATGGTGATAAAAGCTAACGCTAAATAATAGCCGTGAGAGCTGCTGCCCGTGTAACGAAGGCCAGAGGACACCTTTCTCCACGGGGTCGTAGAAGTAGCCTCGGTCCCCCAGCGTGGCGTAGACGGACGGCAGCAGGTCGGCCAGGTAGTGGCGGGCGAACGCCTGCGCCGCGATTTTCTCCACCGTTTCCCGCTGTTTCTCCAGCACCTCCCGCTGCTGAGCTATTCTGCGGCTCTGGTGAAATTAACAGCCATTGTTTTTTTATTTAATTACAGAGCATGGCAAGGAAGTTAAAATCGCGCACGCATACACACACACACACACACACACACACACACACAGTCACACACACTCCATTTTCCTGTCTATCATGTGAAGGAAAGGAACAGTGGATTACATTTCCTGCTCGTAAATAGTTTCCCCTGCCAATCACATCAGGGCATTATAACAACATAAACATAAATAAAGCCTACCTAACATTAAAATGACAGGAACAGGAAGTTTGTTAAGACTGATGGCCACAAGTTATGATTACCGTTGGCGCTGTTAGTATGAGTATGTCTGTTGTAATATCCAGTTATGCACAACTCCAAAAAAGTATGAATAAAAAAGATTTTTGTTTTTATATTCTAGGTGCACTGGTGGTCATTCATTTAAATGAGAAGGAATTTGTAGAAACAGAAAGAAAAAAAAGATTGAACAACTGATGATAAAACTGAAAATAAATAGAACTGGATATTTATAACTGAAACTAGAAACTGTTACTAGAAATAGAAACAACAAGAAAGGCCTCTGAGTAATCCTCAATGGAAACTGAAACTGGCTTAAATAGCGCAACTGACACATCTACTGCGAGTACATCCTGGTCCGTCCGCTCCACACACACCTTCTCCTGGCGGCGGCGGCGCTCCTGCTCCTCCAGCCGCTGCACCTCCGCCAGCTCGGCGTCGCGGAGCTCCCGGAAGGCACGTTGCTGCGCCTGCAGGCACGCCAGCTCCTCCTCCTCCATCACCTCCAGCAGGGACTGCTCCACTGTCTTCCCAACCAGCACCTCCAGCACTGGCTGCACCTCCACGTCAAAGTCAAACAGCTGGAAGGAAGGAGGCAAAACACATTAAATTACTATGTGTTGGGTTTTGGACTACAAATCTAGTCACAGAGCATCGTGCCCTTTTATCCATAGCAACATACAGTGAATTCAGATACAGGTCCTATTTAAGGGGCCCCATTTACAATTTTAGAATATTTATGATTAGATGCGTTTCAAAATTGTCATGTAACTAAAATTGTCATTGTGCCATACTGACATCACAAGCGGAGTGTACACCTAGATACTGTATATGCTGATTCGATCAGTTTACCCGTTGGTAGAGACCACTGGGTAGGCTGGTAGACTGATCTAGTCATCACACATCTGGGTGGACAAGTGCTCATCACTTTCACAGCTAGTGGTACAATAAGGCACCTTTAAGGAGCAGGTAGGGGTTAGGGCATCTTGCCCAAGGATGCCACAAGGGTAGCCTACATTTGTAGCCCTCGACAATAAGTCTACTGCTCCTGTTACTTATTTAAACTAATTAGACTTGCCCTTGCTCTTGCATGAATAAGGAGTTCATTGGGGAATGCTACAGAAGCAGAATCGCATCTGCTGTGCAGAAATGGCCGAACAGACCAATCAATAGAGCGGTGGGAAGGGATGCCCACTGAAAACAGCCCACGTTGCAGGCCAGAATATGTTCAGGGCTGGATAATCACACTGAGATGATGGACTGAGCCACATTGTCAATTTCAGAATCATTGTTTGTCAAATGTTTAAAGGATTTAAAGGACCAACCTCTCCGTCCTCTATCTGTGTGGCCACATCTTTGCCCGTCTTGGCGGGTACGAAGAGTGGTGTGGGCGGCTTGTCCAGGAACGCATCCGTCTGACAGTCCACGTGGGTGGCCTCTATGTGGTCGCTCAGCTCCTCCAGGTAGAGCTCTGGAAACAAAAGGAAGTATCCATATGGAAGGACCCAGATGGAGACGGTGCTGGTTCACATGAGACAAGGAATATCCTGTCTGAATGTGGGCGTCTGTGTATAGCAAAGAAGCGGCTCTCCAAGTCCAATTAATACTATAGGCATCTACAGGCTTTGGTAGCATCACATTTCCTCCTATACATTATTGGCCTCTCCTTCTTCAAGTCTTCTGTCTCTTCTGCATTGTATCAATTTCAGTAAAACTGACAATTCAATTTCAATATCTACCATCGCCACCTCCTCCAATTTCAGAAAGATAGATATATTTATTAGTCCTTTTGGAAATTCATCAAGTGCCATACAGCAATCATCAGACACACAAACAGACAATTACAATACCGACAACTACTACAAGAACAACAGCATCAACAACCATAACAATACAAAAACACATAATGCTGATAGGCACAAATGTTCTGTGTTCCTGGTTTCAGTCACCATTGTTTGCAATACGACACACTCACACTTAGCACAATGGCATAAAAACTATACCAAAACTATCATTTTGGAGTGGTGTATTTGCAGAGCGACACAGACACTGTGCACAAATATGAATGCAAACAACCGTGTAGGCCTACGGCATAGAGGCTATGGCGTAGGCTATAGATTCGATGCAGAACTATAAATTGGCCTTTACCTGTTTGCACCTCAATGTGGGTTCTACCCTCCACGGCTTCTGGTGTCCGGGACCTCTGCTCTCTGGCACGTCTACGCGCCAGGGCCCTCTTCTTGGCCTCCTGTTGTCGGAGTATCTCAGCAGGATCTACAGGAGGAGGCTATTGTGTGGACATATATTATTAGTATGTGTAATAGGCTGCAGTGGAGTGTGTGTGTGTGTGTGTGTGTGTTTGGTGGCTGGTTTAATTAGCCTCACCTGGCCCAGTTAAGAGTCTGGGCTGTATGTGGCTGCACACCTGCCGTTAAACCAGCCATCACACACACACACACACACACACACAGGGAGTGCGAGCTATGTACAGCACCACCTGCTCTGTCATTTTTTAATTTTACAATCTTTACAATAAACTGGACTATTGTGGGTCCTTTGTCCTTTGGAGGAGCTCCTGGAAAGCCACTTTAGCGTGGCGTGTAACACAGACAATGCTACAGCAGCCTTTGAGCGTGCTGTGTGTCAGGGTTCGACGTATAATTGTGTTTGTATTGTGATTGTATTTGTATTGCATGTGCTCACAATTGGGATGCGTTGTCGCGCATACGTGTTTCCTCCGACCACACGACGGTCATACGTGACGTTTCCATAACCCGTGGGCGCGTCATTGCTGTATTGGCACAACAGGACAAACGCAAAAACGCATTCAATGAACTGTTCTTTTATCTTAGATGATATGTCATGTCATGCCTATTGCCTATATATTTGTATATTTTGACATTGTACATTTTGACAATCTGTTAGTTTATTTTTATTATTCTGTTGATTTCTCTATTGTTTTATTGTAGCCTACTGTATTGCTATGCAACCTGGCACAATAACTTCGGGATTAATACAGTTGTATCTTATCTGATCTGATCTGATCTGATCTGATCTTATCTTATCTTATCCGTCATATGACATGTTTCTGCATGTTGTCTTTATTAGTTCACAACCACTTTTTACACTTTCAATCAGCACGCTGAGGTGATGCTCTGGATAAATGACTGTGCCTTATGACCAGAAGGTGTCCGCTCACTGTGCTGCTGCATGTTCCCTGTTCCTGGGCCGGGCTGGGACCGGCCTGGGCCGACTGGAGAAGACGTAGGTGTCGTTTAAAGACTCCTTCTGAGGCCGCAGCGCGGAGCTCATGCTGAGAATCACAAACGCTTCAACCAACGCCGACGAATGTTGAATATAGAAGAGCGATGTTGGCGAAACGCAACAGATTGGTAAAGTAAGATCGGATTAATTAAGACGGGACAAAAAAAACCCAAAACGTGAGCGTCATAGCAACCGTATCTAGGAGTACTACGCGACGTCCTCTTTCGAAAAGGATGTGACGTTTTGTGGGCGTTGCCATTAATACCCCACAGACTATGATAAGACCGTGTCCTACTTTTTATGTTCTCACATTTTGAAATAATACCATTTAAATACGCTAAAATACGAACGTCCGAAATTATATGATAGTCTAGTAAATATACAGTGTACCAGTATAGACACAACTAGTCCAGTAAATATACAGTGCACCAGTAGCCTATAGACACAACTAGTCCAGTAAATACACATAGACCATGCTGGTGCTGCAGCAGACTATTGATGGGAATTACGGCTCTTTGAAGGGAGCCGGATCTTATGGCTCCGTTCCTTTCTGAGAGCCGTTCAAAAGAGCCGGGTTGTTTTTTTTAGGGGGCGGGGTTACTAGGTTTATCTGAGAAATAATCACCAGGATAATGATTGACTGTATTAAAGGATAATGATAATGATGACTGTATTGCCAGACCTTAATGTCAATGATCTGCATTGTAAACATGACAAGTTGGCGCCATATCCGTGTCATTCATGTCAGTGAATGTACTACTTTGAATGTATCCTCTGTATGTGTTCTGGAAATAAAGTCGCCTTGCCTTGAATGCAATTCATGCAACTCTTAATATTAGAAAACTTCTTATTGGCACAATAAAAAAAAACAAGTAGGCCTATGATAAACTTTTGTGCAAAACAGATTTTAGTGCAAATCAAACAACAAAACAAAAAACATTTCACACGAGATCATTTTTAAGAATAAATAGTAAAACTACTTCTGAACAATATTTCAAGTATTATAAAAACAGAGTAAAATAAAATGGCGAAAAATCCCTGAGCTGCTTTGACAACAACAGGAGATGTTTCTCAGTGTTCACGTAGAGGGGAGTGGATTTAGGGGCAGCCGGTGAACGAACGACAAAAAAGAACGACTCTCACCAAGACGTACGACTCGGTTCCCTTCGTTCGTAACCAAAGAGCCGTTCAAAAGAATCGGATCGTTCGCGAACGTAACATCACTACAGCAGACATACATGACGTTAACATGACAGGAATCACTTTACCCTGCTACTGGTGATCTATGAACACGGCAGGCGGTACGTTCAATCCGGTTCCGGGTTTGAGGTCCGTTTTCCCACGTTTGGTGGCCGTGTCAGAGTTGTTGCCCAAATCCAATCAGCAGCGACTTGTATATAAGCCCTGCCGTGGTTAAAACTGTACTTTGCACACTTTGGAATGCGAAGATTTTAAGAGTTTAAATTATTAAAAGTGAAACATAATTGAAGTTGAACGGAACGTTTTAAGCACTTTTGATTTGTTGTTTTATGATCTTGAAAGTGAAGAAAGTAACGCAGATCGCATGGCAGTTTGTGACGAGACAACACTTGACTTCCGGTGCCCTACATTTCACTGATACGTTTGGCACGTGTGTGACGTAAAGCTTCTCATGTTTGTGGTTTCCTCTCTGATTCCTTTGCTAAAGACGTAACATTGCTCTTCTCTCGGGTTAAAACACCTAACATTGCTCTACTTCATCTCTATATTCAACCTCTCCCTGTACCACTCTCCGGTGGTCTGCTTCAAATAGACCACCATTGTCCCTGTACCGAAGAAACCTTCCATCACCTGCCTGAATGACTACCCTGTAGCACTGACCTCCATCATCATGAAGTGCTTCGAGCCTCTAGTCAGAACCCACACCTGCTCCACCCTTCCTGACACCTTGGACCCCTTCAATTTGCATACCGTCCCAACAGATTGATAGACGACGCCATCACCCTGACAGTACACACCGCCCTCTCCCACCTGGATAAGGGAAACACATACGTGAGAAGGTTATTTGTAGATTACAGCTCAACACTATTGCGCCCGCTAAGCTCGTTCCCAAGCCAGGATCCTGGGGCTTAACACCTCCCGTTGCAACTGGATCCTGGACTTCCTGACGGGCAGACCCCAGGTGGTGAGAATGGGCAGTGTCACCTCCTCTGCACTGACCCTGAGCACCGGAGCCCCTCAGAGCTGCGAATTCAGTCCCCTCCTGTACGCCCTGTTCACATATGACTGTGTAGCCACACACGGCTCCAACACCATCCTTAAGTTTGCAGACGACACCACCATCCTGGGGGTCATCGCCAACAATGATGAGACCATATACAGAGAGGAGGAGATCGTGGACTTCAGTGACTTCACTTTACATGTAAATCTATAACATTTATAATATTTAGATCATTCAATTATTTAATATGGCATATTCCCTATGCTATATTTAAATACTCTGGATACATATGCTTCTGATTCTTTTATTATGTATTATATATTTCTGCTATTCCATGCCATATGCCATATTTCGGCTACTACTGCACTCACTTGTGCATCTGCCCTCACTTACTTGTACATTTATAATACTCAATATTCAATACTTCTAGATTAATGGGCTATATTCCCCATCTAGAACAGCTGATGTGTTTTCCTTTTTACATCACATTTTTTATGTGACAATAAAACACTTTGACTCTATTCTAGGTTTAAAACACCTAACATTGCTCTACTCTAGGGTTAAAACACCTAACACTGCTCTACTCTAGGCATATTTACCAGTGTAATAGATTAAACTCGAGTGAGTTTAATTTTCTTGGGTGTTTTGGGCTATATTAATTTTCGTTTGTTATATAACCTTTTCACTTATTTTTTTGTGTCTACGGGTTTCAGCTCTCCCATCATGAAGGCCTAGGGTGCATTCAACTCTGACAACACCTAGCAAAACTTTTATTATAAAGGAAATGGTGGTACGCTGAATACCCTGCTGTGTCATACAAGTGTTGCACATATGGCAGCTGAGAAAGCCATTCTTTGAGCCATTCTGAGTGTGTTTAATGGTACAAAGTATGAGTTGGATTCGTTCTTTGCAATGCCGTTCAGTTCTGTGTAGAGTGAGAGATTGCCATGGTAACAACCCACATTGTATGATGTTTACACTCAGACTGTCATCCATTATTAAGGACTCAGTAAGGCCATACCATGGCATCCCCTGATCATTACTGTTGAATGTCAGCCATGTGGTTATGCCACCAGAGTCCTTGTTATGTAACCTTTTGAAGTTTAATTAGAGCACACATTGGAGATCCTTCAAAATACAATAATCTAGAGATTCTAGTCATGGCGAGATCAATGTGGCATTGCTAAATATAAACTGCCCTTCTGTTGCATTTATCCTTTCAAATATTAACTGTTGCCGTATCAAAAAAAACCCTAAAATGTTACTGCTTTGGCCCTTGACCGACACTTATCCTCTAGTTTATTGCTATAATTCATTTAACAAGTTGCAGTAAGATGTAAAGAACAGAACATGTTTTGTGTTAATTTTGCAACAGTTGAAGCAGGAGGAAGGAAGAGGTGGCATCCTCATCGCAGCTGAGAGATAGCGTTGAGAGATAGCGTTGAGAGAAAAACCAAAATGTGTCTGGTTCTTCCTGGTTAACAAAGTCTATGCAAGAACAACATGTTCTTGTACTGTTAGATCTGCACAACAGATCTAGACGGCAACTGCTCAACCGCTGAAGTGGTTGATGTCCACGCTGAACAGATTTCGACTTTTAACTGCAACAAGCCAATATAAAGTTACACTACTGTCATGAAAAAGAAAGGGTAAGTTCAAGAAAAAAATTATATGACACAATTAGTAGTAGTACTAATTAAAGTAGTACTACTAAAGTGAACAACATTATAGTTGACCTCCAAAGTGTTGAGCTTGTGTCAAAATCAAATGATGTAATCAATAAAAACATCGGTGTGAGCATAAAAGTATATTTCTTTATTATTGCATAGACATAAACAGTAAAAATTACTGAAAGGTGATGCCACAGATACCATGGCCAAAAATCTATGTAAAATGACCACCAAATAGTCACCTAAGTACCTGGTGGAATATTCACAGTTTCGTTTCCATTTCCGTTGGTCCCCCGCCCCGCACGTTACTCCAAATTTGCACCCCTGGATTACTCCACAAATAATGAAAACACTGTATTCTATCATAAAGGTGCTTTAATGTAGTGAAAGTGAGAGTGAGATGTGAGGTTAACATAACATACAAAATGTACAAGACATTGAATGATCAAACTAGGCGCACAATCTCCTAGATTCATATAATGAAAAAGAACCACAAACAGTAGTACTAGTAGAAAAGTAGAAGTGAACATTTTATCCTATTAACAAAAGATGTGTTTATTTACATAGCTTTTCATTGACCGACGATCAACCACCAAATTCCTTTTTTTCTTTGTTTTTCTTAAATTGTAATTGTACTCTAAATCGTACTACAGCGAACGTCCAACCTTTTAGACTGTTGCACATTTGTGGAATACATTCACGGTAAAAGAGTGAGTTGAAAAAAAGGGGTGAAAGGTGAGAAGAAAAGTTCACAATAAGGGTCGTCAAACGTAAGACTCCTTGGCGTAGGAATGTTCTTCGAACGAAGGCTGGCTGCACCTCTGTGATGCCGCCACCAGGCGGCCTCGGGGCACTGTCTCCGACATGGCTCTCTGGCGGAAGTGGTGATGACGCTCCACCACCGCCACCCCGACCTGGTCCTCCTCCGCAGCCGTTGCCGGGGCAGAGGAGAAGCAGTCTTTATACTGGTTAACCGGATAGCTCGACAGGAAGTCGTCACTCACGGAGGCCGGGCGCCTCGTCAACCTCTGGCCCTGCTCCCGCTGGGCGTCTTGCACGGTCAACAGGCGGTAATGGGAAGATGCGGGCAGTCCGGTGCTCTGCACCGCCTGCTCGTAGGACGGGGGCCTGCACGGCAGCTGGAAGACCTCGGTGGCCGACAGGGGGCGTGGTTTGCGTAGGGGCAGCTGTGGCCCACAGGGGGAGAAGGCCACTTCCCTTGGGGCCTCGTCGGCGGTCTGCAGGCTGCTCCGGTAGAACAAGGTGCCGCCTACTTTCTTGAGCGTCTTCATGGAGACCTTCCTGTCCAGCCTCAAGGATTGACTCCGCCGCTTTCCCTCCGACCCTGGGACCGTCCTGGGCGTGGCGTCCCAGCGGGGCTGGCGGATCGATGTCCACTTGCGCGGGCGCGGGGGCGACGGCTGCGGGGAACTGCTGAATACCGAGCCCTCGGATTGGTTGGAGGCGGCACTCTCCAGAGAGCAGGTGGAGGAGCGCGAAACGTTCCACGTGTCGGCTGCCGGGTCGGCGAGCTTCCCGAGCAAGACCGAGTCGTCGGAGATCTGCTTCTTGAGTGGCTGCTGGTCGTAGCCCCGCTCCCTGCTCTCTAGGGAGCAATCGTCCTGGCTCTTGGCCAGGCAATGCAGACCGGCCCGGGTGGTTGGACCCCCCGGGGGGAAGGGGGTTTTAAGGATGGGCTCGGAACAGCGGCGGTTGAAGCCCGGCTTGGTGAAGGCCTGGAAGACTGTCTCCGAGGCGCAGGAAGATGTGGTGGCAGCGGAGGTGGTGGAGCAAGCCAGTGATCGTGAAGAACCTGCCGCAGAGCCCGCGCCCTCGGCTGGGTCGCCATCGGTGTCCGAGTCGGTGTTGGCCGAGTCATGCATCTGAGAGCTCAGCAAGTCTGTGGAAGGATGGGGGAGCCGGGTCATGATTGTGATTTTTGTGGTTTTGTTGTTGTTTGATGTTAAACGGCACATTTGAATAATTTCTGTCGAAGCGGATGGGAGTTAACAGTGACGAGAGAGTGTGGTGGCGGTCATCAGCGAACCTGAGTTGTCCTCGTCGTCTCCCAGCAGCTCGCAGCAATGCTCGATGAGGTACTGCGTGAGCTCCGTCACCTGCACAGCAACAACAAGAGGGTTAGCATCCTTCATCGGGACGACTACGATGCACGATGCCTCATATCAAAATATGAACAAGAAAACAAGAGCTAAAACAAGAGCTAAAACAAGATGCAGTGCAGTGCTCATTAAGTGTCTGTTTTTCGCAGAATAATAACAAGTGTAAAGGTGTGATTGTGAAACCACTTTGAAGCGCTTCAACCACAAAACTCAGAGCACAGGGAGGGGGTGACCCGGTGGCAAAGTGTAGTCATATCCAGAGAGCGTTATATGTTTAAATTTCAACTTTGTAATCTCTTGAACCTTTTCGAGCTTGTCCTTCTGCTCCTCGAGCGGGGTGGCATTCAGCTGCAGCAGCGTGGGCGCGATGCACACCGCCAGGTTGTGGGCGTCCATCTTGTTGGTGTCGGAGTGCTCCAGGATGCGGCGGAGGACCGCCAGCAGCTGCTGCAGGAGCAGCCGGTTGTGCACGGGGAGCTCGGCCAGCACACTGGAGGGAAGAGGGGGGCATAGGATTAGCTTCAGTTTGGCGCGTATTTAACATGAGGATTCAGACAAAAGCAGAAGTGTGCGGTGTGGAAACGTCTGACACATTGCTACTTCCTGATTTTATTCTCTCTTTTTTTTCGGAAAGCACACTGTTCACACTGTTTTTGTGTGAACAGACATTCACACAAAAACTCAGCGAGTTTCATCCATTCAACTCCATGAATGGCTCCGGGTCAGACGTTGACACCCAGAGTGAATTTCCCCAGTAGCACCCGTTGTATGTGTACGTGTACGCACCTCTTGATTTGCGAGGACCTCTGTTGGCCTTCGGCCGCGTCGAGAGCCTTCACCCAGCGGTCGTACAGGTCGGACACCAGTAGGCTCCCTGGCAGCTCCTTCAGAAAACACTGCAGCCGGGGGAGGGGGGGGGGGGGGGTTAGTGAGCCCGCTACACATGTCATGCATCTGTTGTATTGATGAAGCCAGGTTTTCTATGAATGTCTTTACTGCTGTGAAAAATTAATCGCAGCGGTAATTACACCACAAGTCGCTTTGGATAAAAGCGACTTGCCAAATGCCCTAAATGTAAATGTAAATGTGTAGCATCTCATTGGACACTGTCAATGTTTGGCTTCCGTTGCCCTACAGAAAATGCATCATGGTGCTATATTGTATCAATGTCATCTACCATCTCAATCTATATCATGATATAGTTATATAGATATATAGATATGTTTTCTGGTAATTCAATAATGAAATATTGTATATTCTATATAAAATAACCACATTGCAATGCCTACTCCTGTGTGAATTAAATACTTGACAAATGAACAGTGCCAAGTATTTTCTCATTTATCAAAAACTTACGGCAAATAATAGAACATCTATAGAACAGGCTGTTAAGTACAGAAAATGACACCACTTTACTGTATTGCAGTCATTAAAACCAGGAAAAGACGACACTTAACACTTATCTATTCATCTATATCTAAGACAAGTCTGATGTACAATATTATGTGTCCCTTTTATGTGGCCTACATAAGAACTGCTTTTTTAAGTTGATGAATAGTTCTGGTTTTATCTAGTCTTATAACTATATGTTGTATTGCATTTATGCCTTGTATGTATATTTTGATCTGCTATGGACTCTCTTGTGAGTCAAAAGACGATATCTAGCCTCACATCAAGATATCCGTATAATATCCATATACTACCCAGCCCTAGTATACATGTATAGTGAGTACACTGGTAGCTTCCAGTGGAGGGGCAGCAGAGCACGGTGGCTGGGCAGGCCTGGTACCTTGAGCAGCGCCACCAGCAGCATCACAGGCATCTCCCGCAGGTCGACCTGCAGGCCGGCGTCCAGCTGGTCCCGGGCCTCCCGGGCGCTGCGGCTGTTTCCTGGCCGCCGGAACACCCCCTCCGTGGCCGGGCCCTTCTTCCACAGCAGCAGCAGCATGTCCTGGAGGGGGAGGAGGGAGGAGGAGGGGACGTCAAATAATGTGTGTGCGTGCGTGCGTGCAATGGCTAATTGCCCACCATAGATCCAGAGGTCACTGGGAGCATCGCCTATTACATGATTACGGCTTAGCTCAGCAGGTGACACCCCACACACAGCATTCACCACACATGCAAACACACCATCATGCTCCATGGATAGGGAGGTGGAGGGGGGGGGGGCAATGGAGTGGAGGTGGGGGAACACACCCACCCTATTATATCCACTGGCCCCTAAAGGCCCTCCACCCTCTTCTGTGTTCCCTTCACAATTGTATTTGCTGTTCAGTTTAAAGGTCACATGACTGATTCTCTTTTGTACCAGAGTCTATTGGAGTCGCTGCTGCCGCCTCCAAGCAGGTGTGACAATGACTTACGATGACTGGCTTGGGAAGGGAGCAGTCGTCGGGGCTGATCTTGCACAGGGGCTGTCCGAACAGCTGGGCCCCGCAGTTGGACTCCGGTCTGGTCAAGCTCTTCCTCAGCCGCCGCAGAATGTTCCATCCGCTGCCATTTTCTGACAAGAGGGAAAAATAAAATGCAGTTTGATTAGTCATCTGTAGTTACTTTATACGTGTGGTCAGATATCAACGCATATATCGGTTCATCCATCAGTTTTGTCAGCGGTCTGCGGTCAGTGTTTGGGTGTGCGCGTGTATGCGTGTGTGTGTGTGTGTGTGTGTGTGTGTGTGTGTGTGTGTGCAGAATCAGCGCATGCAAGGAGGCTTGGCAAAGGCTCCAGAGAGATAACGTTGCAAGTCGACTGCAAGAGATTGCAAGAGTAAAGAGGAGAGAGGAGAGAGAGATAAGTGTAGTAGCGAAAGTAGCGTAGCGTGATTAGCTGCTGCAACGAACACACCTCCTTAATCAGTTAGCAGCGAGTAGCCACAGAAAGTAATGAGACCTCACTGCTATCGCTCTCTTGCTTCCGCTACTGGTTATTTTATGAAAGTGTCATTGATATTGACAGGCACGCTTTCAAGCTCACCGATTGGCTGAGTCAGTCTGTCTTCCTGGTTAGAGGGCAGCTTGCATGGGGCGTAGAGTTTGGCATCGTCCTAGAAACAAACAAAACAAACAAAAAGGGGATGTTGTGGTGACGAACATATGAGAGGAACCACACACACAAACACACACACACACACACACACACACACACACACACACACACACACACACACACACACACACACACACACACACACCACACCCCCCCCCCCCCCCATGTCAGTGAAGCAGATTAATAAAAAATTAACAGTGCATGAAGGGAAAACCCAGTGGTCAAAACCACCACGTAGTCTAGGTCCAAACACACCTGCTGCATTGTCTGCCTCTTCAACAAACTTGACCAAAAACCACATAGAACTCGCACAGTAAATGTTTTTGTCTTGAGGGGGGGGTTTTGCAACCAAGATGCACCTGCAGCTGTTTTGTTTGGTTTTCCCCCCCAACATCTCAAGCCTCTATGTGGTACTTACTTCAGACTGAAACTCGATAGAAGGTTCCATGCCAACTCCTGTTACTCCAGTTTTGTTCTGGAGAGAGAGAGAGAGAGAGAGAGAGACAGAGACAGAGACAGAGACAGAGAGAGATTGACACAAATTGATTATTTGTTTTAGACTCCACCCGTCCCACGAATGAATGAACAAAGTGATTGAGCAACAATCTGAAACAGTCGGTGAGGAACTCACCACGATGTTGCTGCTCAACACCTTCATGAGTGCGTGTGGTGTTGGCGTGGTAACGTCAGACGTGGCTCTGGCCTCAATAATCTTCCTGCAATGTGAGACAAAAGGTTACCCTGCCGTCCTGGTAACGTTCTCCACACAGTGAGTACATCTCACAGCAGGTTCTCCATCTGCGTGTTTATGCCCCATCTACTATTTGGCATTGATGGAATCATTATTTGGTCTATATAAATATAAAATAATGAGCTATATAACATTTGACAGATGCATAAAGACGAAAGAAAAAAATTCCCCACAAAAAAAACTATTTTCTTAAAGGGAAAATAGCGCAGACTAACTATTCAAAACACTATGGAAAGTAATTAAAAATGTATTCCCCTCACATGAACAGTACCTATTTTGATAGGTACTCAGCAAGTTAATTGATTTTGGAAAGCAAACGCTAATGCGGTGGGCTCCCTTTCTGGACGCACAACGATGAATTTGGAATGAAACAACGGTTCTAAATCTGGGTTAGACAAAACACAAATGGCAACTGACATACATCTCGGCATATCCAATTAAGTTAGGTCGAAACGCATTGACTGTCCACACTAAATGAGTGTTACAACTTTTAAACAGTCTAACATTTCATCGTGACACCCTTCCTCGTGGTCTTAACAGAGACGTCGGGGTGTCTGTGGTACCTGTGCAGGGTGTCCAGCCAGAGCTCCTTCACTGCAGGGGAGCTGCGGGAGAAACCAACAGCATGAGGTTGTAGTGCGTGATGAGTTAATCCACAGAGAGATTGAGAACGAGAGAGAGACACCGAGACGGAGACAGAGAGAGAGAGCGAAACGACACCCGTTGACGGCTGCTTCGTCAATATGACTCGTGGGGCCCTCGGACCCTTTTCTAAACTCTGGAAGCTGTGACAAGCGTCATGGCTCACTAACACACACATGTGCTTCATCCGTCACCGCCCACCCCAAGCCCGCCCGCCAATAAACCTTCCACTTCCTCTTGCCGATGCTAGAGAGAGACTCGTGCCTCGGCAGTAGAAAGTGAACAGTTCCATCGCCACGGAAACACTGTGACGCTGTGGCACACTTTCTTGTGTCCTCCCCTGAGAGACACGCACACACACACGCACACACACACACACACATACACTCTTGATACGTATTTGTATGTTCCTGTGTGACCCTAAACATCTCACAGCGTCATAACGGCCCCTGGAGTTGTCTGAATCTGAATATTACAAAGTGTGTTTGGCTGTAGCTGCTGGTTTGGGGACCTCAGAATTGCATCTCTGCTCTTTGCAGATGATGTGGTTCTGTTGGCTACATCAGACCGTGACCTCCAGCATGCACTGGGGCGGTTTGCAGCCGAGTGTGAAGCAGTCGGGATGAGAGTCAGCACCTCCAAGTCTGAGGCCATGGTTCTCTGCCGGAAAACGGTGGAGTGTTCCCTCCGGGTTGGGAGTGAGTTGCTGCCTCAAGCGAAGGAGTTCAAGTATCTCGGGGTCTTGTTCACGAGTGAGGGCAAAATGGAGCGGGAGATGGACAGACGGATCGGTGCAGCATCTGCAGTGATGCGGGCGCTGTACCGGTCCGTTGTGGTGAAGAGGGAGCTGAGCCGGAAGGCGAAGCTTTCGATTTACTGGTCCATCTACGTTCCAACCCTCACCTATGGTCACGAGCTTTGGGTAGTGACCGAAAGAATGAGATCGCGGATACAAGCGGCCGAAATGAGTTTCCTCCGCAGGGTGGCTGGGCTCAGCCTTAGAGATAGGGTGAGGAGCTCAGACATCCGGAGGGAGCTCGGAGTAGAGCCGCTGCTCCTCCGCATCGAAAGGAGTCAGCTGAGGTGGTTCGGGCATCTGATTAGGATGCCCCCCGGGCGCCTCCCTTTGGAGGTTTTCCGGGCACGTCTGACTGGGAGGAGACCCCGGGGCAGACCCAGAACCCGCTGGAGAGATTATATATCTCGTCTGGCCTGGGAATGCCTCGGGATCCCCCAGGAGGAACTAGAGAGCGTGGCTGGGGAGAAGGAAGCCTGGGGGGCCCTGCTTAGCCGGCTGCCACCGCGACCCGGCCCCGGATAAGCGGACGACAATGGATGGATGGGACAAATTATGCATACAATCAAATCACAATCACACATATATATATTGCAATTAAAACATTAATTAACCGGCACTTAATATCAAACTTAGCATTGTGTAGCATCTTATCCTAGCTATCTTGCTGTTTCCCATCAAGGGGTCAACCTAGCAATTATGAGCGCTTGAAACCTTTTCGATTGACATAGCAATCATGAGTCCTTGAAACTTGGTTCTCTTCAAATCTTACTGGACTGTTAGCGATGTATTGTTGTTTGTGTATTGCTGAAATGTACGTATTGTTCCATGGCAAACAAAATAGACCTTTCAGTGAAAAATGACCTTTAGGTGCTGGTTAGAACGATGGTTGATCATAAACATGGTGGCAGAGGTTCCAGACACATGCCTTCAATGAAAACACGTGGATGGAGTGGGCACACTGTAGTGTTGCGCTGTCAGACACCGTGGGAGTGAGTGTTCCAACGCCGGTTTCACAACCAAAGATGTCACAATGCTTGGTCAGCTTCAGTTTCAGTCTTCACCGTGACCAGACGAGAAACGTGCCGTTTATTGTTCGATTGTTCGGTTCACAAAAGCTCTTGCAAAGACGGTTCTAGAAGGAAGAGTGTGGGCGTCCTTGGTAAATCCCCACGACCAGAGGGGAACAGTGAGAGAGGAGCGCGTGGTCGGGTTGTTTTTTTTCTTTATTTTTTTCGACTTCCTATTTCACAAGAGATCTTGTGATGCTACAAAGAGCATCGCCCACTTCTCTGTTTAGGATCAAGGACTTATTGACTGCTCCCTCTCTCTCCCTCCCCCTCTCTCTGTCTCTATTGTGTTCAGTACATTGCACGGTGACATCGTGGGGGGGGGGGGGGGGGGGGGAACTGGTTTTACATTTGAACCAATGAGAGTGCAAGGCAGACAAGAGCTGAGAGAGAGAGAGAGAGAGAGAGAGAGAGAGAGAGAGAGCGAGAGCCCAACCTGAGGCGCAACACAGCGGGATGGAGAGGGTGAGGGGAAAAAATAATACAGTAAATAGAATAAAGACAGAGAGAGAGAGAGAGACTAAAGATGAAAGATAAAAAATGGAAGCATCTCTCTCTCCGGGTGCTCACCAGAAGGAGACCATGCAGAAGGTGTGTGCCCACGCCAGCACCAGAGTCACCCTGGAGTCCACCTCCCCTCCCGCATCTTCATCATCCTCAGCGTCATCGTCCTCATCGAAGCCGTAGACCCAGAGGTCCCCCAGACTCACCCTGTGCTTCAGACGGTAGCTGGCACTCGACCTGTTCTCAAACACACACACACACACACACACACACACACACACACACACACACACACACACACACACACACACACACACACACACACACATACACACACACACAGACACACACACACACACACACACACACACACACACACACACACACACACACAGACACACACACACACACACACACACACACACACACACACACACACACAAAGAATAGCAGACATTTACGGCAATTCAGGACTCCAGCTGACCAAAGTAACTAAAAACAAAACCCACGTGTGCTCAAATCAGTCTTCAGAGTCTTCTTTTCTTTTTTTGTGTTTTTAATAAACCATGTCATGTGGATTTCCAAAAAATCCAAGATTTAAAGAAATTGTGGCAGTGTGTTATGTGTCACTTCAATGCAAATAAAGATTTAATTCCGTTGAATAGTTCCTGCACTTCGGTCCAACTAGTCCCAGTGCTATGTAGGCTGCTAGCTCCATGAGCTCCGTTGATTAATTGAATGAAACACTTAATTGAAAATGTTCTGTCCATTTTATATTATTCCAACTGTTGCCGCCATTTTCATCCCCTGTTGAGTTCTGTCAAATCGTTTTGTCTCGACAACGACTGCAGCTCACAACAGCTATCGTTTTGCCGCTCTTACTACCGGCACAGACGGACGTTTGTGACTTTGGAAGTACAGACATCGCACTTCTAGCTCCCTTTAACACGGGAGTGATTGTATGAATCACAACCAAGGAAACCCTCAATCTCTTCTCCTTACTGCTTTGAGGAAATCATGTGCTATTGTCCGTTACCCGGGCAACGCAATGCTTGCTATCACATCAGCAAACACAACACAAGGATTCACGCGCCATATCTAGGGAGAAGAAGAAAAGAGGGGCAAATTGCAATGTAGTGCTTGAAATCATGACAATGAAGATGAGGATATGTTCCTACAGAGGAACACAACTCCTAAAGTCTGCAAAAGAGAAATCACCCGTTTTGGAAGGACATGTATGATGTATTATGTAATGTTATGTTTTGTTTTGTGTGAACTTGTTCTGCATTGTTGGTGTGATATTATGTTCTGCTGGCTGAGCAACAAATTGCCCGTCGGGGAGAATAAAGATGACCTTGACCTTGATGTAGATTGGGTGATGTTTAAACTAGATGTGTTTTGGGGTGTGCTTGTGTGGAGTGTGTGCGGTTGGTGGCTGGTTCAAGCAGCCCCACCTGGTCAGAGTCAGGCTGATTACACTCTGGGGCTGGGAGAGGCTGCACACCTGTGGTGCATTGGCTATTCAATGCACCACAGGTAAACCAGCCATCAACACACACACTCAGGGAGAGAGAGAGCTAGCATGCTAGCTTTGGACCACCTGCATTGTAGTTGAGCCACACACAACGACAAAGTCAACACAGTAAACCAGTTTCTCATCTTCGCCTTCCTGCGTTCTGATTTTGGAGGAGCCCAGCAGAAGCCACTTTGTTATTATTATTGACTTTGCTGCGGCTGGATTTTCTGTATTCAACATTACGTCGATATCTGAATCTGAGAATTATGACTTACTAATGTAATAGACTTGTACAATTGTTCAAACGCTTTGTGGCATAAGTGTCTATGTCTTCAACACTAAAAAGACTCTCTAAGGCCAAGAACAACATGAAAACACCCAGTCTAGTCTCTGTTAGACTACCTCACACAGAGACGTTGTCTGGAGGGTAATGAATATGACTCAAGCGGTGATTCCAGAGATAAATAGGCAAAGTTCTGCTTTCCCTTTTGGTTTTGAGACGTTGCAACATGAGCAATCACCCAATGTTTTCCACCGCGTTTGCTTCCACATTTTTATAAACTACATAAACTAAGTTATGAAATGAACGACACAGTAACCAGATGAGAGGACCAACATCTCGATACGGAGTTCTGTTCTACGGCCCCCCCCCAATCCCGCCCACCTCGCCAAAACGTTGCATCTCCTCCCTACTAACCATGTTTACACCAAAAGTACCTTACACAGTAGTCACAGGAACTACTTTTCAGGAACAAACAAAAATCTGTTGCGGTCTAAAGGCCCACGGGGGAATGAGGGAAATTAGTTCGCTGATGTACAAAAATGGGACGTTTGTTTTTACATGTAACTCATACATCCTCATACTCAACTCATGCATGCATTAATACAACCTCAAAAACATGGATGCATGAAAGATGCTCCGAATGCAGACCTACACACACCCACTGGTCATAATACCCTTCTTAGCTCCAAATACAGATGGGGGATTATAATTTTAAGTCGACCAATCATGGCAGGGCTCTGAGGTTTAGGTCTCTGGACTAAAAAGGCCGAACCATTTGGCCACACCCAGTTTGTTCTAAAGCCACGCGCTCACTTAAGCTTAGCGAAGACGAGGGCGTCGCTGAAAAGAAAGAGGCGTCGGTCCTTGGTCTTGTTGCCCTCGGTAACCGGCACATGTTGGTCCAACAGCAGCTCCCCGTTCTCACTGCTGAGGCCCAAGACGAAGGGACACTGGTCCACACTGGTCCAGCAGGAGGCCTCCTCCCTGGAGAGGGAGAGAGAGAGAGAGAGAGAGAGAGAGAGAGAGAGAGAGAGAGAGAGAGAGAGAGAGAGAGAGAGAGAGAGAGAGAGAGAGAGAGAGAGAGAGAGAAAGAGAGAGAGAGAGAGGACAGGAAAGAAAGTAGAGATATGTAATGATTGTGAACCTTGATTGTCAGGACGGCCGAGTCGCTCGCCAGCTTCCGCAAGAGACTCAAGACCCACCTGTTCAGAGTTCACCTGGACTCTACATAACCCCCCTCCTTAACAAGAGACTCAAGACCCACCTGTTCAGAGTTCACCTGGACTCTACATAACCCCCCTCCTTAACAAGAGACTCAAGACCCACCTGTTCAGAGTTCACCTGGACTCTACATAACCCCCCTCCTTAACAAGAGACTCAAGACCCACCTGTTCAGAGTTCTCCTGGACTCTACATAACCCCCCTCCTTAACAAGAGACTCAAGACCCACCTGTTCAGAGTTCACCTGGACTCTACATAACCCCCCCCAGCACTAACCTGCGTGTTTATATGTCTTAACATTTATTAATGGCACTTAGCATTGTTGTTCGTTCTCAGATGTTGTATCATGCTTAGAATCACACGCCTGCCCAGCTACTTATGCAGGCAACTTAGCAATTATGAAACTCGTTCTATTCGTCTCGTAAATATGAATGCTGGAAAACAGCTCTATTCTTATCTTCAGGTACCACAGTGATATATTGCTGCCTCTCCTTCAACACATGTACTCTTTGTAAGTCGCTTTGGATAAAAGCGTCTGACAAATGCCCTCAATGTAAAATGTAAATGTAAATGTTTAGTCTCTTTAACTCTGCAATCTTACCGACAGCGTCTTTGAATAGGCCTACCAGATCCTACAGTAAAAGGCCAGCAGGTGACTCACCGGTATTGACAAAGCACTTGTTATGGTAAAACATGTGACCTGAAAGTGAACTACACATTTCAGTGTGATGCACGCTAGGACCTTTTAAAGGCCACTTAGCCTCATACAGTATGTGAGGTGGTTCTGTCTTACTCCAACGCTCTCCCTCACAGGTGGGATTGCATAACTCAAATCAATTCCCACCAATGTAGTTTGTTAGAGGAAATCGGCAATTTTGGGGAAGAGGTTGTGTGTGTGTGTGTGTGTGTGTGTGTGTGTGTGTGTGTGTGAATTTGAATTGTAGATATATTTTCAGAGGGAAATACAGCAATATTTGTACTACCACACTTTACAAAGACACACTGGCCACTGAACAGGAATCCACACACACACCACACACACACCACACACACACACACACACACACACACACACACACACTTTCAAACACACACACACACCACACAATGACTTTCTCTCTCATGCATACTGTGAGTCACACAGCATATGCACGCATACGCATACGCACACACACACACACACACACACACACACTCACCAACAGACAGCACCACAGAGAGGAAAACGCTCACTCACTTAGTCAAGGGGGTGGGCGTGTAAGAGTGGGACAGGATTAGATTTTTTTTGGGCCTCTCCCACTCTAGTGTTCTCTGTATGAACTTGACAGCCAATAGCTCCGCAAACAAAGGTTAGGAATTTACATGCGGCATTATTGACAAGACGTCATGGCACATCAACGCACATTTGCACCTTGTATTCATCTTGGTGTTGTGGGCGAGGTAAAGAAAAGTCATACATAAACAAACAGCTCATTTACATTTACATTTTACAAGAATAGAGCTGTTTTCGAGCATTCATATTTACGAGACGAATAGAATGAGTTTCATTATTGCCAAGTTGCCTGCATAAGGCGTGCATAAGGCGTGCAATTCTAAGCATGATACAACATCTGAGAACGAACAACAATGCTAAGTGCCATTAATAAGTGTTAAGACATATAAACACGCAGGTTAGTGCTGGGGGGGGTTATGTAGAGTCCAGGTGAACTCTGAACAGGTGGGTCTTGAGTCTCTTGTTAAGGAGGGGGGTTATGTAGAGTCCAGGTGAACTCTGAACAGGTGGGTCTTGAGTCTCTGTTAAGGAGGGGGGGGGTTATGTAGAGTCCAGGTGAACTCTGAACAGGTGGGTCTTGAGTCTCTTGTTAAGGAGGGGGGTTATGTAGAGTCCAGGTGAACTCTGAACAGGTGGGTCTTGAGTCTCTTGTTAAGGAGGGGGGTTATGTAGAGTCCAGGTGAACTCTGAACAGGTGGGTCTTGAGTCTCTTGCGGAAAGCTGGCGAGCGACTCGGCCGTCCTGACATGAGCCGGGAGCTCATTCCACCACTGAGGAGCCAGAACCGTGAGGAGTTGGGACTTGGAAGAGCGATGTTTGGCTGTTTTTAGTGAAGGCGGTACCAGTCGTTTGGCAGAAGTTGCTGAGCGGAGTGCTCGGGCTGGGGCGTAGGGTCGGACTAATTTTTGGAGGTAGGTAGGGGCGGTTGACAGCCATGAAAGTCAGTACCAGAGTCTTGAATCGAATGCGAGCGATTACCGGGAGCCAGTGGAGGTTGCGGAAGAGGGGGGTTACATGGGAGAGTTTAGGTAGGTTGAACACCAGGCGCGCTGCTGCGTTCTGGATGCGTTGTAAGGGCTTGATTGTTGAGGCGGGGAGTCCAGCCAGGAGAGAGTTGCAGTAGTCGAGACGAGTGATGACGAGCGCTTGGACCAGGATCTGCGCTGCTTCACGTGTGAGGAAGGGCCGGATCTTGCGGATGTTGTAGAGAGCAATTCTACAAGATCGGGCCACAGAGGTAATGTTGGTGTTGCAGGACAGTCGGTCATCCAGTACCACGCCAAGGTTCCTTGCAGTGGGTGCAGGGGAGACTTCGATGTCCTCGATGGTGACAAGTAGGTCCATCTGAGGGCAGTCTTTACCCGGTATGAAGAGAAGCTGAGCATTTAAGGTAAAATTCCTTGATGTAAAATACCTTGTGGTAATATTTGTATGCGTAGCACTGTACGACTTAAGCTGATCTGGTATCTGTATTCCCTGCCTGGAACTATCTATTTTCACAATAAACACCTGTGTCATCTTGAAATGTACAACAACAATAACAAGTGAAACAAGGCGTATTCAATATTCAAACGTGGAGCGGAAAGTTTGGGGAGTTTTGTGGACACGTTGGTTCTGCATTTCCCCGTGCCGCGTCATACTTCACTTTATTTAGCTTTTTACTTGTTGGTACTGCACTCAGAATGGCACTTCTGCTCTTATCCCAGCTATTACGCAGGCAACTTAGCAATTATGAAACTCATTCTATTAGCCTTGTAACTGTGAATGCTTGAAACCAGCTCTATTCTTATCTTTATGTACCACAGTGATATATTTCTGTCTCCTTCCACAAATGAACTCTTTGTAAGTCACTTTGGATAAAAGTATCTGCCAAATGCCCTAAATGTAAATGTAATGTATATGTACTTGACAACCTTCATCTCTAGCGAAGTAAGTAGATTGAATGAAATGGTAGTTCTTAGGTGTATTTATTTTTAGATATAAAAAACTGCAATAATATATTAATACGATCATTTTCTAATTTGAATCATCCAGCAATTAGACATAAAATGAGCATTTACCCTTTAAGCCATTAAATAAATAACTTTTTATTGTATGTATGTATTTAGTGTGTAGCCTATACATAAGAGGCTATATCAAGTAGGGCTACTTGTACTCGAGTACGCTGTTGAGTAGTTTGGTGGAATAGTTTATGAGAATAATGTGTACAAAACTTTTGCCGACTAAACCGTAACGCTCCTTAAACAGCTATTTAACAACAAGGTTTTACTGTAACGTTAACTGGTTTCCGGCCGGCTGTGTGGGCCAATGTGGGCCGTGGGTTTTCCAATCTCACGTTCTGTAAGCCCCTGAGACCACAGAGAGTGGGTTCTGAAAGTCACACACTCCTGTTGTGACTGATCGTGACACAAAAACCAACCTGGTCAGGGAGGTTACAAACAGCAGGGATAGACGGAGCTTGAAGTCCTCTTTGTATATTCTGTATTTTCTATCCTGTACACACACACATAAATAGATGTATGTTGTGGACTGTATTTCAATGTGCTGCGCCCTGTAGGCGGGACACCGTATTGCGAGGCATGGCAGTAAATAAACAACAACACCACATGTATTTAGGTTGGAGGCCCTTCATTTTACATCGTTAGGTGGAGGTCTCAGAGAGACAGCGGAAGAAGTGGAGGTAAAGAAAGACGCACCTGATTGGAGACCAGGGCATCCCCAGCACCTTCCCGAAAGCCAAAGAGGGCGCAGAGCGTCGTCTGTGTGCCAGGTTGCGGAGGTGCTGCAGGATACAGAACATGCCTTGGATATCCTGATGACACTCCACATAATGTGTGTAGACTATCTCAAGATTACACATCAGACACAGTTGAGTTATCCATGTTACTTTAGCAAGCCATGAGCCAATTCAAGTGTAATGCTTTTTCTCCACACAATACAGTCATATTGTCTTTGATCATGGATATATGGATTTACAAAATATATTTAGAACTAAATAACTGAACAAGCTTGTGGGCAAGACAGTCTTTTTTATGATAAAAGCTTTGACATTCTGAAGACATTCATTTTCGCAACTCTTCATACATTTAACACAACAGTGGTCTGTTGTGGGACAAACCATGTTCATGAACACATTTATTGTTGATAATACACAAAAGGCATTCAAGGAACACATTTTCACATTACTTGAATTTATGTTCCCCTCAAGCTCCAACTTGTATTGTTAACGCAGAATGAATTTGTAGATTGTGAACAGAATTTCATACTCTACATTGAAACACGTGCTCCTTCGGCAAAACAACCTCTCTTCATATATAAACTCAGCATCAATGAAAACTTAACACTGGTAATGTGTGGTCAGCTTTTTTTGATGTAGGTACTTGAACTTTTATATTCGGTTAGTATGGATATTTTTCTGATGAGTTTTGAAAGAAATCAAGGAAAAAGTCCACAATTTCATAATTTTATTGACATTTAACAATGACACCCAATTTCCAAATTCCTGACATTTCAATATCTCGTGTTACCGCCATTAGCATCAAGACAGGCCACACAACGTCTACGCATTGACCGTATAAGACGTCCAACATTGTCCTGGGGTATGTTTGCCCATTCCTGGTGCAACGCATCCACCAGTTCCTGGCGATTCCTGGGCGGAGGCACACGTCGAGAGACACGTCGTCCCAGCTGGTCCCAGAGGTGCTCAATGGGTGAGAGATCCGGCGAGTATGGCGGCCAGTCCAGCACATCGATGTTCTGTTGCTCGAGGTACGCTGTGGTGACACGTGCAGCATGCGGGCGGCGGGCGTTATCCTGCTGCAGAATGCTGACCTCAGGATGATTCCTGATGAACGGCACACACGTTGTCTCCAGCACCTTGTCAATGTAACGTCTGGCAGTGAGGCTGCCATTAATGATGACCAGTGGGGTTTTATGGTTGGCAGAGATGCCAGCCCACACCATAACACCCGCACCACCCCATCGATGGTGCTGACGCACGCAGCACTGCGCATACCTCTCCCCAGGGCGGCGCCACACCCGCTGACGTCCGTCGCTCCTGTACTGACAGAATCTGGACTCATCAGAGAAGAGGACTCCACGCCAGCGTGCCTGAGTCCAGGGTAGGTGCCGCCGAGCCCATTCCACACGATTCTGGCGACATTCATTGGTCAGGACAGGTCCAATTTTGGGTCTTCTGGCCGCTAAGTTGGCAGAATGCAGGCGCCGACGTACGGTACTGGTACTGATGCGTGGTTGGCGCCTGCCTTGGAGTCTCTGCAGCCGTCTGGGCAGCCGTCTGGAACCTGTCCCGCAGGTGCTGCATCACAATGTAACGGTCGTCGGCCTCAGTCGTCACTCTTTGGCGTCCAGGACGTGCTCTATCCCTCACAGACTGGGTTTCGTTGAACCGGCGTCTCAAGTTCATTATTGTGGGTGGAGAACAACCCATTCTACGGGCCACCTGTCGAATCGACAGTCCACCCTCCAACAGACCCAGAGCTCGATGTCGGTCGTTCTCTGATAGGCGAGGCATAATGGCATCCAGGACAATGAAAAGTCTTTTTTTCAGCATGGCTTTTTATAGAGAACAAGAACCAATCCCAAAAACTCACAGGATTGGCAGCAAACACAACGAGCACAACGACATTGCTCTAATGGCAATGCAGGTGCAGTCAGGTGTGACCGTAGGTCAATGGCAAAACAACCACCCAGATTTCACTTGTTTTGCTCATTACTACTCAAGTATGAGTAGTAAATACAAATACTAAACTCTAAGCTAAAACTAGAGTGGTATTGTAAGTGTTAAGTTTTCATTGATGCTGAGTGTAGTTCAGTACAGCTGATTGAAGTTATATAAATCGGCCAATCACAGTCTGCATGACCGCATGTCGCTGCTTGGCGCTACAGGACACTGGGTGCCGTGACCTCACCTCTGAACACGGCCAGGGGTGGACAACACATGGAAAACAAACAAGAGAATATAAGATGCGATATGTGGCCAAACGCACAAGACCAAGTCGATGGCTGTCGTGGAAGACATTATTACGTATATTTCTTTTAGTCCTGGGTTCATCCACATTATTGCAGATATTTTGTTGTGATATTTTGTTGTGAATATCCTACAGTTTAAATGTACTGGCATGTAAAATAATGTACCTTCTGTAATGCAGCTCAAAATGAGTTTATTATTGTGTAGGTATTGTGTGATTGACTAAATGTCCTTGCTGGAAGAAAACCAATGCTCGTGTTTTGGTAGAATTATTTGATTTTGAGGCATATTTGCAATGTTTTGGTAATATTAGTGTATATTGACAAAGTATTCTTGCATTTCAGAAACTGGTATAGGTGTTGGGTTGCAAATATGTGTTTTTTACCATAACATTAAGTGTTTTGCCACCTGTGAGTTGTCGGAGTGTTGCTGAGTGTGGACAAAAATATTGAGAAATGCTTGCCAGCAATTGAAAAAAAAATAAATAAACATAACCCCTTACAAATGTATGCTGGACAGTTTATTTGACATAAATAAAGGGCACATACTAAAAACATAATCGATCTCTAATGCGCTTCTGATGTTGGATGCAATCACAGCTACAGGGAAATCAATGTTTTTCTTTGTATTGTTTTGTAATGTTTTAGTAAAGCCTGTCAAAGTCCCATTTAAAATGTGTTAATCATGAAATAGCACGCTTCACAGCGTTGTTTTGAATCTAGGGGCAAACAAATACGACCCATCTTTTGTTTTACTGTGCTCGCTCCATGAAAACCAGCTCTCAATTCAGGCCACTGGTAATGAGCCCACCATCGTTCTCCCAGTGTGCCAAGGTCCAGCTCTTGCATTCTGATTGGTCCACGCCAGATAACAAGACCTCCCAGAACTAGGTTATGTGTGAAGAAAAACCGTCAAAAAACAATTGTAACAAAACAAAACAAAAACCTGTATTGCCAGCAATTTCACTTTTGACTCAGAATCAACCGGAAAATCAAGGAGACTGCTGGATGATCGACCATTCGTGTCGTTCTGCTGCAGGTTGCCAGGTTGGTGGGCCTCCGTGGTCGCCTGGTCTGGCAGAAGACCGGCTGGGACGCCACCACTGACTCACCAATAGGCTCTGGCCGCTCCCCTATAGAGAGCCTAAGCCACACCCCCTTTCAGTATCCCCTATGGGACCTTATATCGGAAAAAATATGTATGGTAGTCAATCCCGAGAAATTGATCCTGTTTGAATTGTGCCACGAATGACACATATGATGTTTGCCATATGTGTCTTTCACTGCTGACAAGCTGCCACGCGTTGAATGTAATGTTGTTATTGAAGACCTCTGTACTTCTCTGCACTTATATGTTGAAAGGACGGACGCATGGCGGGGAAGGGTTAGGGTTAGGACACACGCAGATCTTTGCCGTTGAAAGAGGACAGTCTATCATGCATGCAATTTGCACCCCTGGTGGCATCAGAGTTGTGCCCACAGTGGAGTCCCCTTCTTCACGTCAACTAGAGACACTTTTCACATAAGACCCACCTGGTGGTAAAATTGCAGGAACAGGAATTTACTTTACCCTGCTACTCTATTGATGGCCTGTGAAAAGGGTCTATTCTTACTGGCTCCTTATGTGCCATTACTGAACATCAATGGGATTTTGTATATGCTGCATAAACTTTAGTGACACTTGACATTTAACTCTCAATAAAGTCGTAAAAAGAAATGTGTGACATTTATGAATGCATTACTATTCTCTCAATTAAAGTGTAAATACTAAGTTGGAACATGGAGACTGCATTGAGAATACGTTTGAAAAGTATCATAAGAGATAAGATAAGATAAAACTTTATTGATCCCGAAGGAAATTCTTGTGCCAGAGGTTGCATCACAATAGAATAAACAGTAGAGAAATAAACAATAGAATAATAAAAAGACATGCATGCATGCAGGCATCAATTCAATGCCCCCCCCCCACCATGGAGGGTCCAATGACCTGTAGACGAGCTGAGGGGTCGCTTCTATATCTACTCACTGGCCGCAGAGACGCAGCAGAGTCGTCATAGCTCCCTCTTCTCATCACCGCCACAGCATGGCGCCTCTCTCCCTCGCCGCACGGTGTGTCCATGGTCCCACTAGGATGAGACGGACATTCGTTGATCTGAAAAAGCCGAGCAGCCGAGTCCCCGGACTCTGTTGTTGACTCTCAGGTCTGGAGTCGGAGCTGCCTGTCGTGCTCTGTCCTCCTGACTCCCAGCGGGCGTGCTCTGGTCTGGGGAGGTCCGCCAGACCAGACTGGGGGGGGGGGGGGGGGGCTCTGTTGCTGTGGATGCTGCCTAGTGGAGAGAGACAGACGGGCAGGGAGGCCGGAGGTTGTGGATGTGCGGGACGGGTTGTTCAGCCTGGTGCTAATGAGGAGGGGTGGGGAGGGGGCAGACAATGGAAGTGGCTTGTTGACAAAAAACGGAAGGTGGAGGGGGTGGAAGTGGGGTGCACACACACAAATGCACAAACACAGACACACACAAACAAACACACACACACACACACACAAATAAACACACACACACACACACAAACACACACACACATTTACAACAACAAAACAAGTTGCCAATGGTATTGAGAAGCAGTAGTGAGAAGTAATATTAAACATGAGGAATATTGCACATGAAAGGTAATATTGCTGGGTAATATTACAAGGTAATATTGAAGGGTAATAATAATAATAATAATAATAATAATGGTAGTAGTAGTATTGCACATGAAGAATATTCTGAATATTGCAAATGATGATGAAAGGTAATGTAGCAAGGATAATATTGAGAAGAAGTACTGCACATTACATTAACAATATTGCACATGATGATGAGAAGTAATCTAACGTAAAAAATAAAAGTAATAACATGGTATTTTACAATTCATCATTTTATTTTTCATCTTCGAAACCCAAAGACAACTTTGAGCCATGACAGATGCCTGGTGAAATGTCACAGTCTAGACTAGAGCCTTTGAGTGTAATCATTTCGATTCATGATACAAGGTGAATTCCCTGTGGAATTCACCTTGGTGTATCCCCCCCAGAAACAACAGTCAGGGTGTTGTTTTTCTATCTGACCTAGAAGTTGCAAGTGGGCTCATAAGATAAGATAGAACTTTATTAATCCCGAAGGAAATTCTCATATGGTACATGTTGTCAGGATTCCTGCTTGGACTGTTGTTTTTGTCTCCCCCTATCTGTTGGAGGTTGACAGTTCTGGACTGTTTGTTTATACAGCCATGTGTGTTAGTCATGTGCCCGGGGTCACGCCCATGTCCTTTTTTGGACAACTTCCTGCCTTTGTTCTTTTCCGTCCATTTTCTCTGTTCACCTGTCTCTCATTTTGTGTCGTTTAAACCCTGCTTTTTCAGTTCACTTTGTCAGATCGTCACAGCGTGTACTATACATTACGTGACTGCCACTACCCCTGCCTGCCTGCCTGCCTGCCGCCAACGTAGCAATTGAACACTTGAAACTTGTTATAATAACCTTGCAATTATGAATGCTTAAAACCTGTTCTATTCTTATCTTTATGTACCACAGCGATACATTGCCTCTTTTGTACTTATTGTAAGTCACTTTGGATAAAAAAATGTCTGCCAAATGCCCTAAATGTAATGTGATTTTTCAAGTGACTTATGTTAAGGAATGGGAATTGTTTATCAATAAAGACACAGGTATAGTAGATTTTGATTTAGAAGATCTTCCAAATGTCTTTCCAACCACTTGAGACAGCTTGAGAGTAGCTGATTATTATTCAAGCAATTTTGGCAACATTCAATACATCATTATAATGGTAAACATGATCTTCTATCTATCGTTTTATTCCAAAAGAGGAGGCACTAGGCTTCCGGGCTATGGGCTTAATAGGCCTGTCTGTGACACTGACTATCCACATAATCAAACAAGACAATGTTGTTATGTTTCACTTGTGCAATCAGATAACTCAATTCAATTCACAGCAATTCAATTAAATTGTGTTGTGATAGGAAACCGGGAACATTTCAGAAAAGGACAACTGCATGTTAAACTCTCCATGAGTGAAATTGTTCTACGTTGAGAGATGAAGGAGCTCTTTCAGGGACATTCAGGAGTTTTGTTTGGTTTATGTTCGGTTCCTTTCCACAATCCCAATAGACCATTTTCCCAGCAGGAAAAATCACAGGTGTTGCTCAAAACATGAATTATGGGTCTGTTTGATTTAGGTCTGGCAATGCACACAACTCGTCAAGTCAATATAAATTGACCGTGCCGGTGCTGCGACAGACATAAATAAAACCCACCGCACGTTAAAAAACAGGAAGTAGCTTTATGCTGCTGCTGACAAATCTGTCAAAAGGGTCCATTGTAACTAAACAGGATTTAGGATCTGAAACCCACTCCACGCTACCCCCTACGATTTGTGCTAAAATCCAAATGACATAGGAAGTGTTCTGGGTTTGAATCTCCAATGTCACAATGACAGTTTAACCTGTAAGGGCATCCTTGGGCAAGACGCCCCACTCGGGTCAGCTGTCTTTCCTTCTGTACTAGTGGTGGGCGGATCGATCTAAAATATCGATGTATCGATACCAACGTTGGTATCGGTATTGATCAATACTTGCGTGATGAGATCGATACTTAAGTTTCAGTTTCTATTCTCTACGTTCAGTACACAACTCCCGTTGCATCATAGTGGTGATGACGTGTGCGTGACGTGCAGACAGCGAAACAGCGCTCCTCTGCCCCTCCCCCTCCTCCCCTGCTATACTGTGAGTGTTGCTGACGTCACTCAGCGCACTGCTGGATGATGAAGAGGAGAAGAGGAGCGCCGTTTGGTGTTGTTTTACAGCTATAGACCACAATACTGCAAGCTGCGATGTTTGCAGAAAACAAATTAGGTACTCTCAACTCAAAATTTACATTTAAAACATTTCTCAGTTCTCAAGTAATAATTTTGTGCAGATTTCATGTTTGCAAATTGAGTTTGTTGATAAAATTGCAAATATTGAGTTAGTTAATAAAAAGTATTTTTTATTTGCCTAAAATCTTTGTCCTGTGTTTTATTATGATCATAATCATGATAACTAATTAAAGGAAAAATCACAAAATCATTCAATGATCATGAAAATTCAAATTTTTAATTTTCATTCAAATTTGCATATTGCTCTCCCCTACATGAAAGTAGATAAGCTGCTTTTCTAAGTAAAAAGTATCGGTATCGGCAATACTGGCCCTGTATTTACTTGGTATCGGATCGATACCAAATTTTGCAGTATCGCCCACCCCTATTCTGTAGACAAAGCCTCCTCGTGGTTGACTTGTTCAACTAAGTCATCAGATGAAGTCACCTAAAATGAAGTTTCACCAATCAGACTTGAGGACTGCTGGATCCTATTTGATGACACTGCAGCAAAGCCAGCAGCCAAACACTGAAAGCAGTGCAGCCTTGAAAACTAGAACATTTTATTGTCTTTCCTACGAGATAGACTGCAAAAAGAAAATGCCATCCGTTTCCATCCATCCATTTTCTTCCGCCATCCTTTTCATCCAGTCAAAGAGATCTAAAGAGCTCTAAAGCTAAACGGCTGAGCCTGCATGTCGCTATCAAAACGTTGATGACATGTTCTAATGTTTGTCCTGCTGGACATTGAAAACACTTCAACCATTAAGTTCCCTGAGTAACATCATGTATTATGTTCTCGCATGTCCTGTTCCCCTCTGCTACGCGTCATTCATTCACTTTAGTGCCAATACTGCGCTCAGCTGAACGCACTACCCTCTGCAGAGTCCTCCTGTCCTGAGAGGAGCTGTTGTCGAACCAGGCAGTGATGCTTCCTGTCAGGATGCTCCCCACCTCCACCAGCGTAGAAGGTCTGAAGGATCCTCCAGGAGACTCAGAACTTCCTCAGCTGCCTGAGGTGGTAGAGGTGTGTCAATGTGTGTACTCCTGTAGCTGCTCACCCTCTCCACAGCAGTCCTATTAATCCCCAGTGGTGTGTAGGTCCTCTGATGATGTTGTGTCCTATGCTAAAGGAGGTATTAAAGGAAGCATTGAAGCACCTTTCCATAGCATTTAGAGAATTCGAACAGCCCTTATCACGGCTGGCACTTCGGTACTTCCTAAGTGCCAAACTTAATTTACTCAGTAAGGACATTTCCTAAGCAAAAGAAAAAAGATTCGAACACAGCCACTGGCTTTTCTGGGGCTCCTCCCATCCAAGGACACAGACAGTTGCTGTTGAATAATCTGGTTTTGGAGAATGAATGTTGCCAGAGTGGGTGATAAGCTAACATACTAGCACTCTGTGTGTGTGTGTGTGTGTGTGTGGTGATGGCTGGTTTAACCTGTGTGGCTTGATTACTCAATGCACCACATGTGTGCAGCCTCTCCCAGCCCCAGATTCTAATCAGCCTGACTCTAGGCCAGGCCACCAACCACACACACACACCACACAGGATAAGACACAATTTGTCAGGCCTGTGTTACTGTTGGTTTGTGTTATTTTTTAGGCAAAATAAGAATACATGTTATCCAGCTGTAAGTGAAATGCAGTGTAGTAAACAATATGTGCAGGGCCCTGAATTGGAAAAGCTTTGTAAAATTACAAATGCCTTAAAATTGCAATTCAGACATCCACCCTCTTCTCAGAAGTCCTGTAGTCCTGTAGGCCTTCCAGACAGAGCAGTTCAGGTCCACCAGAGGGATGTCTCTCTGGGAGCTGCCTACTGGTCTGTGTGTGGTCTGATTATTATGTAACTAGTCAGTCAATAACACAGGAGGCTTGTTAAATCCAGTCAGCAAGACCTAGCTAGCTCAATCTTTTTTAATTACACAGTATATCTCCAATATATCAGGGATGTATCAGGGTTATTTGTTTTGTGTTAACATTTGTATATCGAGAGAGAGAGAGAGAGAGAGAGAGAGAGAGAGAGAGAGAGAGAGAGAGAGAAAGAGAGAGAGAGAAAACACACAAGGCAGCCATGTCACAAGGGACTCCATGAAGCGCAGAACGTAATGTTCCCACCACTACAGTCAGCCAGGAATGGTTCATGGTCTATTCCACTGTCTAATCGCCCTCCTCTCCATTAGCGTCCAAGTGTGTGTGTGTTTTGACGTCATTAATGGGATCTTTGACATTATTACATCATTATGACATCATTATTTACAATAACGATAAGAACAATGGCAGATTGATTATATACTTTTTATATAAGCCCGTAATTGTGATTGATCGACAATTTAGTTTACTTTTAAAAAGAAAAATCTAAGCACAAGAACATTGCGGAACGTATAATTTCTCACACACGCGCCTACAGATGGGTGAATTTAATCACGGTCCACAACCATTACATACAATGATCATAATTATTTGCAGCAACTGCACGCTGCGTGTCATCACTTCAGGCTCAAACGGTTGCTGCACGTCAACAACTGCAGGGAAAGTAACACAGCTGGCAAACAAAGAAGACCCTTGACCCTAGTTAGACGAGTGCTGCTAGGCACCACTTTGCTTGTGTTATTTTTCTTTCTATATAATTAAATTTTATTTGTATAACCCTTAATCACAATACAGTCTCAAAGGGCTTTACAGTCCAGATTATTATGGGATTATGATTTATGACAAATACTAATACTTCTTTTCTGAATAATTACAAACTACAATTAGTTTTCAGCTAGAGACGCCATTCAAATTTGTAAATGTTCTGGAATAGCACACCTTTCATTTTATCATTGTACTTAAAAATGCTTAAATATTACTTTTCAAATATTATATTTTAGAATGTGACGAAACGCATGCGTGATCGTCACTCACGGACACAATAGTCACTCACATATGCGAGCGGACGGAGCTACACGCTGTCATGAACGGCATGATTACATACATATTGTGACACTCAGTGGGGTGACGAGTGTTCACGAGACTGAAAATAATAACAACACCAGGGATTCAATGAGATACAACTTTTATAGACTGTAATGGGGAGGGATTAATAGCAGGGTTAATAGCAGTGCCGAGTCCGTAATCCAATCGATTCGTCGTAGTCCATAAACAGGTGTTATCACACCGGGATGAAGTCTCATACAGATCAGGGCGAGGCAGGCAGGAGGGTAGTCAGGCAGGCGAGGGTCATACACAAGACGGGTTCTGAGACGTTCAAAAGGCCAAGGCACACAGCCACTTCTTTTGCTTCCACAGAACTCACACGGTGTCTTTATCTCCACTCTTCCTCGTCCACGTCCACTTCCTCGTCCACATCTTCCTCCTCCACCTGCACATCCACTTCCACCACTTCGACGTTGACCCCGACTTCCCAGGTCCTCTCCTATTTATGTCCTGAAGGCAGGGCGTTGATTGGCTGCCGCCGAGTTCCTCTAAAGGCTGCTACATACGAGAAGTGAGAACAAGAACATTTCATACTCAGTGAGAACTCAAGTGCAGAACTCAAAGGCCCCGCCGACAGCAGCAATCTTCCGCGCCGGCGGAAAGCGCATTAACCACGCCCATTTCAAATTGACCAATCACACAATAGTTCTCGGACATGACGCGAGAACAAAGTTCGGCCCGGCTGATGTCGAGAAGAAGCTGCGAGAACTCCTGACCTAGAGCTGCGAGAACAAAATGACGTCATTTTGTGGGCGGGGCCCTAGGTGCGAGAACAAAGTTCTCGCTTCTCGCGGAGTATGGATCAGCCTTAACAAGGTTATTCCAATACGGCTGATTGCCGGTCTCGGTGGCCATGTCTCACGGGCTCCCTCTAGGGGCCGAAGTGGGACTGCCGGTCTAGGCGGCTGCGTCTCACTGGCTCCCTCTGGGGGCCAAAGTGGGAAGGCCGGGACCGAATAATGCTTCCATAGCTCTCCTCTTATGCTCCTCGGTGGCCGGCTGCCACAATATGGACACACTATTCTTGACTTGCCACCACGTAACGATATCTCCAACTACCTTGTATTACAGTCCTCGTGGGCGATTGTAATACAAATGAAGGCCTATAAGTCTATGGACGCCGATAACTTTTTTATATCTGGCTGGGTGAATAGTTTGTTCACGAAACAAGTGCATAATGATAGAGCTGTTGTATTGGCAAGGAGTATTTTAGTATTGTAAGTATTTTAGTATTGTAAAGTTAACTTTGACACTGTACTAAGATCAAGAACGTGTGAAATATGCTTCTTTGACAAAATGCTTTGAACAAATCACAAATTGTTCTGCTCTTGTGATATTATTGAGCCATACTCTTGTTCTTTCTGCACCAAGTAGCAGAGTTTGTTCACCCATGGCCTTCAGGACTTGGTCAAGGCACCAGTGGTAGCGTTCCTCGCTCAAGGCTCTCGAACAGCTGCTGAGGATGTGCCACAGAAGGCAAGCTGGTGACTCAACCTTCCCCCAGCAGAACAAGTTGGACGGGCTTGGTAAACATCGTAGACAGCCTGGATTAAGAATTTAATTTGATGGGGCTCGACCCACGAGACTTTGCGTTCCACCACTTGCTCCCATCTTGTCCAGGCTCCCTGCTGCCACTTTCCAACTATCCTGCTGTCTCGCTGTTCCTCGAGTGATGCCCGCACCTCGCCTTCGACCAGCACCCTCCTATCCTTCCTCGTAGTGAGGTGGTAGTCACTGCACCCACTAGCGCCCTGTGCTTTAGCTGTGCCTCAGCAGCATCTACGGCCTCTGCTGCCCTCCATGTCTGTCGAGTCTTGACCTCGATCCCAGCCTGAGTGACTTTTGGGTCACAGGACTCGATGTATTGCAGCACCTCCCTAGTACGGGTCACCATGACCTCTCCATTTGGCTGCTGATGGGGAGCTTCAGCTTGTTGTTTTGCCCATATAAGGCGATGATTCTCAGGCTCCAAGGTAGTCCCAGCCACTTCCGTAGGAACCTGCTAACCCTCGTTTGTGGAGATTGGGACCTCGTAGACCAAGAGGGGCCAGAGGATCCTAGGGAGGATGCCGTGTGCCATGGTCTCCATCCATCCATCCATTCTCGTCCGCTTATCCGGGGCCGGGTCGCGGTGGCAGCCGGCTAAGCAGGGCCCCCCAGGCTTCCTTTTCCCCAGCCACACTCTCCAGTTCCTCCTGGGGGATCCTAAGGCGTTCCCAGGCCAGACGAGATATATGATCCCTCCAGCGGGTTCTGGGTCTGCCCCAGGTTCTCCTCCCAGTTGGACGTGCCCGGAAAACCTCTAAGGGGAGGCGCCCGGGGGCATCCTAATCAGATGCCCGAACCACCTCAGCTGACTCCTTTCGACGCGGAGGAGCAGCGGCTCTACTCCGAGCTCCCTCCGGATGTCTGAGCTCCTCACCCTATCTCTAAGGCTGAGCCCAGCCACCCTGCGGAGGAAACTCATTTTGGCCGCTTGTATCCGCAATCTCATCCTTTTGGTCACTACCCAAAGCTCATGACCATAGGTGAGGGTTGGAACGTAGATGGACCAGTAAATCGAGAGCTTCGCCTTCCGGCTCAGCTCCCGGACGGAATCCGCATTGTTCCTCCTGAAGCTGAGGTTTGACAATCGGCCGGAGCCTCCTTTCCAGCACCCTGGAATAAACTTTGAGTTAAGGAGCACACCCTCCGGTCTCCTTTTTTGAAAATGGGGACCACCACCCCGGTCTGCCATTCCACAGGTACTGACCCCGACCTCCATGCTACATTGACTAGGCGTGTCAGCCACGACAGCCCGACAATATCCAGAGCCTTCAGCATCTCAGGGCGAATCTCATCCACACCTGACGCCTTGCCACCGAAGAGCTTTTTGACTACTTCAGGTGGTGCTGCTGGTGTCCACCAATGGGTTATTGGGTTGCCGCCACGACAGACACCGACAGCCTTTTGAGCTGCAGCCTCTACAATGAAGGCTCTGAACATGGCCCACTCAGGTTCCATGTCCCCAACCTCCCCCGGGATGCACAAGAAGTTCTTCCGGAGGTGGGAGTTAAAGACCTTACGGACAGGGGCTTCCACCAGACGTTCCCAGTTCACCCTCACCACCAGGTGGTGATCAGTTGACAGCTCTGCTCCTCTCTTCACCCGAGTGTCCAACATGTACAGGCTAGCACAGAAGTCCAATAACAAAACACCACTCTGGTTCAGATCGGGCAGGCCGTTCATCCCAATCACTCCCCTCCAGGTTTCTCCATCATTGCCCACGTGTGCGTTGAAGTCCCCCAGTAGAACTATGGAGTCCCCGGATGGAACCCTTTCCAGGATGCCACCCAAGGACTCCAAGAAGGCCGGAACTGTACTCTGAACTGCTGTTTGGTGCGTAGGCACACACAACAGTCAGAGCCTTCTCCCCAGCGACTTGCAGTCGCATGGAGGCGACCCTCTGGTTCACCGGAGAGAAGTCCAACACAGTGGCACTCAGCCGGGGACTTGTGAGTATCCCCACACCCGCCTGGCACCTCACACCCTGGGCAACTCCGGAAAAGGAGAGGGTCCAGCCCCTCTCCAGGAGTTTGGTTCCAGCACCGGTGCTGTGCGTGGAGGTGAGCCCAACCATATCTAGTTGGTACCGCTCCACCTCCCGCACCAGCTCAGGCTCCTTCCCCGCCAGTGAAGTACTGCGTGTTTGTACGTCTTGACATTTATTAACGGCACTTAGCATTGTTGTTCATTCTCAGATGTTGTATCATGCTTAGAATTGCACGCCTGCCCAGCTACTTATGCAGGCAACTTAGCAATTATGAAACTCGTTCTATTCGTCTCGTAAATAGGAATGCTCGAAAACAGCTCTATTCCTATCTTCAGGTACCACAGTGATATATTGCTGCCTCTCCTTCAACAAATGTACTCTTTGTATTCTTTTAAATGTATATGGGTACTAGATCTGTAGTGGAAAAGGAGGTGCAAGTCGAGACGAGTTGGTACTATGCAGTGGAAAAGCGGCATAGCACTGAACTTTACTGGTGTAAGCACCCCTCTGAAGAGGGGGGTGGGGTTAGCAGTGTTAGCCGTGGCTCATTTGCTTAAGCAATTGAAACTGGAGAACTGGGCTGTCTTGACAGGGTGCAGAGGCTGCTGTGACATGGCTGCTCCTTTAACATGGTAAAAAGGACTGGTTATAATCTAGGGCAGTGGTTCCCAAACATTTTAGGCCACGCACCCCCTTCTACATCCCGACCGGGTTCACGCACCCCCAATCCCCCACACCTTCAAAAAAATCAGAACACACGTAACTAAATAATCAAGAGATCTCAACAATGCGCGCTCACATTCTATTGAAACTGAAACACTGCAACAAAGTTTCAATAAATGTCAGTTACACAAGTTACACAAGGCGTCACTTTTAAAGAGCAATAAGGATGGCGAGGACACACGCACAGGCTCAGAGGCAGATTGCATCACATTTAATTTACAATTAACCATACATAGCGGTTACGGAAATTAGAACACCATTCATCTGAACGTGTACGTAAAAGACAATCTGGCGGCAGGAGCTTAAGTGCATTTCAAGTACATTTATTTATTTATTAAATTGTAAGTTTTTAATTTTTAATTTAAATCTTACAAGGGAATTTTTATAATTCATGGTTTTTATTTTGTGAAAAATCCGACTTAAAACATTTTGTGAAATGATTACACCATTAAACCACCATTACATTTTTCCTCTCACGCACCCCATAGAGGCAGCACCACACTTTGGGAATCCCTGATCTAGGGCACAGAGCAGGTCAAAGAATGTAGAGTCATAAGGATGATTGCAAGAGTTCATTTCTTTATTTTATATATAACCATTCCATAAGTATATTAGACATACCAAATTCATATCGACATCGGCATCGATACTAGTTTAGTATTGTCTATTATCACGTAAATGTCATGCCTTTATCAGAAACGTTTGACTTTCACAAAGACATACATTTGCTATTACCACTGACATAAAGTTATCTGAATTTCCACGTTATGACTGTTTGATCCCAATAAAAGCACCTGTAGACGTGTATAAACACCTGCTTCCACAGCAAGCACACACACTGATGCACACACTGAGGTAGGCATGTTTCTATATGCTAATGTTACTTAAAAACTTGATTTTTCATGTCATGTCAACTCTTTCCTGGCTGGACTCCCCACCTCCGCTATCAAGCCCTTACAACGCATCCACAACGCAGCAGCACGCCTTGTGTTCAATTTACCAAAATTGTCCCATGTAACCCCCCTCTTCCTCGACCTCCACTGGCTCCCGGAAATCGCTCCCATTAGATTCAAGACACTGGTACTGACCTTCATGGCTGTCAACGGAACTGCCCCTACCTACCTCCAAACATTAGTCAGACCCTACGCCCCAGCCAGAGCACTCCGCTCAACAACTTCGGCTAGATGATTGATAGCACCTTCACTAAAAACAGCCAAACATCGCTCCAACTCTTCTCTGTTCTGGCACCGCAGTCGTGGAATGAGCTCCCGGCAGATGGCAAAGCCGCTCAAACTCTATTAAACTCGTTCTATTAGCCTCCTAACTATAGGATTTGGATAAAAGTGTCTACCAAATGCCCTAAATGTAAATTTAAATGTAATGTCATGTCTACACAGACAACATGTAATATAAAAGCTGGAACTCAACAGATTCCAACAGCATAAGCCATATACTGTAGTTCTGTGACCTTAACTCAACGATACGAGTCAACTAGATGTGAACAAACACCAATACTTTCCACCACTTGACACAAATTAAAACACTTTTTCCAAGTTACAACCAATGAACCAAGTTACAAATAAACTCACATCCTTGAAGGGACAGACACATGTTGAACATCCATGTGTCTACTAAGCATGTCCGTGTCCAACATCTAGTAGTCTGAGGTATATTTTTAGAGAACAAGGCTATGGTTTGAGGCTAGGTTCTTCGTACATTGCTGGTTGTTGTAGTATTAGGTCATATACAAGGATATTCCACCATTGTGTTGTTCAATGTTTAGGGTTGAACAAATAAACAGATAAACAGATGGACAAGGACCGGGAGGGGCAAGAAATGTGTCCAGTTGGCTCTTTCCCTTATGAAGGTTTGTCACGGTTGTAGCGGTCTGTATTGCAAAGTTTTCGGTTTTGCAGTCCAAACTTTTGGCAGAATTGTATCAGGGTTAGAAACTGAACTTGTCAGCACCCTGAATGTACTCACGAGAGGTTCAAACAACAACAAGCACATCAACAGCTACTGTAAAAATGTTATACGACTTTTCCCACCCAAATTATATATATACAATTATATATTTTTAAATACAGGAAAACTCGTTTAAAATAGACTCCTTTCAAATTGCTAGCTCATTGCCAGTAGACCAGTTTACCTTTCTGTTTACCCTTCCTTTCAGTTTTTTTTCTTCTTGGTGTCACATTCAACGGTGCCAATCAGAGCTGGAGACATTGTTAATAAAATATAATACACTTAAAATTATTATTTGTTATAGCTAACAAATAATAATAGCTACTAAAATATTTGTTTAAAAAATATTTGTAGGTAGATTTCTATTTACATCATAACCATCCACACATTATCTGGAGCTGCAGCCTGTGGTTCTAGGCTGTCGCAGTTTCCAGTTACTGTAGCTCCGCCCCCAGGGCCTGCTGAGTGCTGTGTTGCAGGCTCTGCTTAACCCTATTAGGTGTGAATAAAGATTCACAAAATTTGATGTGTGGCGATGGTTACGCCTCCAGGGCCTGCTAGCTGGCCCCAGGTGATGCCATCTAATATCAACCACTCAAGGAGTTATTTCTTTAGTGAGCATTAACGTTAGCTCGTTAGCGTTGCTGCAACTGTTGGGAACAGAGAATGCCGGCTATTAACGGAGAAGTTTCTACCGTCAAATCAAAGTTTCCAAGTTTCCAAGGAAATATTTCCAAGAAAAAAAGGAAATATGTGAAAAGGAAATCCATCCACTCCACGGCCCACTACTGGCAGCTGTGTATTAGATTCAGTAATGATAATGAGAGATAGAACAACATAGGAAATGTGGATACATAAATAGATGTAATCAATATCCATTTGCATCTGTTTGCTTCACCCAAGGCTGACTACAGTGAAGTCTGGATACCAAAAATCATGACAACAACAATACAACTCAATGATACAACATGAGTTATGAACATCAGTCACATAATCTCGAACACAAAACAGCTCTGGTCCTGTAGGGGCACGTGTAGGGATCACATCTCACGCTATCGGGATGGAGCCAAGGCAGTGAAGACTTAGAAACGCCCTTGCAGCACATCTAGATCCTCTCGATCCTCTGTGTCTATGGGTTGGCTTGTGTTCAGGTTGCTCCATGCCCATGACCATGCTCAGTCTCTCTCTTCAGGATGAAATGGGAAGAAACTCCTTGACCTGCTTATGTTCCAGAGGGGCGGGGTTCACCCTGAGCTTGGAGCCCCAACACGGGTAGACCACCCTGACTGGGAGATGGCCGGCTACCCCCGAGGGTTTGCCGATGTCGGCGGTGGCACTACTGATGCTCTTCTTCTGCGAGGGCCCACGACTCTCCGAGTGCAGAGGGCCCTGCTCCTGCAGCTGGATCTGAATGGGGTGGGGCGGTGCCACCTGTTGGGGGTCCAAGGCAAAGCGGACGCCCACCCGCTTGCTCACCAGCCCCGGGCAGAGGGAGCGGAGCAGGCCGCGCAGCTCGTGCTGAAAGGCGGCGTTGAAGTAGAAGTAGATGAAGGGGTTGTAGACGTGGGAGCTCTTGGCGAAGAGCGCAGGGAAGACGAAGCCCCCCGGGGCCATGTAGCGGGGGTCCTTGTGAAAGATGAAGAGGAAGGAGACCACGGCATAGGGGGCCCAGGCTATGATGAAGCCCAGGCTGACGCAGAAAAACATCTGGGTGGAGGGGGTGGTGGGGGTGCGGTTGGAAAACACAACAGCAGTTACTCAAGGTTGCGCAGAATGAGCAGGGAGGATGAAGATGAAGGGAGGATGAAGATGAAGGGAGGATGAAGATGCAGTTTTTCGTTTTGAGTCAAAAGAAGCAGCATCATCAGCTCGTCTTCACTAGATGAGGTTCAGGTTGTGTTAAACTCATTGATCATTGAAATATGAATGTGAATGAAATAGTGCAATTGTTGTAGCTTGTATTACAGTAGATGCCGTGATATAGTCATATAGATATAATAAATCAAAAGAAACTCAAAGACAAGTGAATACTGCGGCGCATGTCACACATTCAACATTACAATTATCAAATGCTTTTGCATTTGCTTTTAAAAGTAATATTTTTAATACTTTTGCAATAATTCAGTTTCACCGCCTGGCCTACTTTGGACTGTAGCAAGCAACAAACCCAGTCACATCAGCGAGTGGTGAACATATTTTTTCATCATCTGAACTCATTGTCATCGACCACTCATTGTTCAATGGTAAATAATAGGTAGGAAGTAGAATGCTACATGCAGAGTACACAGCCTGTGGCCCTGAATTGATGACCAATAGTGACGTTATTGTATTTTGTACTGCTTTTGCCTTCTTCTTTTTTACCTTAATACACAGAGCTCTCTGGGAGAAATTAAATGGCTGAGTATTGCCTGCAGATTTCATATGTACACCAAACATGAAACACTTGAGACCATATTAATTCATTGTGATAACCGCTTGAGAACCTCTTTGTGTCTCCGTGCCCAATTGAGGGCAATGACAGAGCACTCAAGATGAGAATATCAGCGCTTGCAATCGACACTTACGTATTTTAAAAGCCGTTGTTTGAGTCATTTTTTTTTAAATGGCTTAGCCATCCGTCAGCTATTAGTGAGGGAGTGAAATGCGTCTGACCAATCAGAGCATCTCTTCCCTGATTGATTGATATTGATCTCTCTCTCTCTCTCTCTCTCACCATGGTGAGGCGTTTCTCGGTGCGGCGCAGGCTGTTGCAGATGCCGCTGGCCGTCAGCGTGGAGGAGAAGTGGTAGACCTTGCGGAGGATAAGCCCCTGGGACACCACGATGACCAGCACGGGCAGCAGCGTGAAGCAGGCGAAGGAGCAGAGGACGTAGGTGGCGTCCTTGTACGAGGTGTGGTACCCCCGCCAGGCGATGGTGCAGGAAAGGCCGTAGGGCTCCGGCACGTACTCCCCCCAGCCGAACAGGGGGAAGCTGGACCAGACGGTGGCCACCACCCAGGTGGCCAAGCACACCAGTCGGATGTTGCCACCCTCTAGCCACACGGCTGCGGAAATTGGCAAAAGGATTTGGAAAAAATAGGTTGTCAATAGCATGGTAATAATGCTAATAAACCATAATAAGTAAACACTGCAAGTTGTGAATCTTAATGGAGGTACAAGGCAGAAGATAATGGCCTTCTATTCGCCTAGAACAGTGTTTCTGAAATGGGGGTTTGCAGGGTGTACTCAATATGTGTTTCAATATTAGTTATTAGAACTAATTCCACCTTAAGAAAGTGAATGAATCTGAATCGTAACATAGTAATATAAATACTTCATAAATACTTCCAATAAAAGCATATCTACTTTAAAAGCATACTTTAAAGTGGTAGGCCTACTTGGCTGAAGAGAGTTTAATGTTAAACACACACACACACCTTAACGCACATGAAATAATTTTTCTTTCATTGCATTAAAGCACGGTGAAGCCACTTAAGCATAATCAATCTGCCAACTGGGTTCTGTTCCAATCTCTCCATGTTCTACTGGTTTTTTCTATAGCTTTTTTTTCTGGCTGGTGGCAAGTGCTATTTTGGATCCTGTTTATACCCGACCTTCACGCTAAGCTGACATACCGTCAAGAGTGTAGAGTGTAGACATTCACCCACGGTGTTTCAGAAGAGTAATCTGTCAACGTATTTGATTTGCTGTCATCGTGGTGGTTGTCTGCCAAACCAATATACTGTCGTTCTGACCTTCGGCCTTCATGTGTAACTGTGTTGAGTGGCTGTTCTCGGCCTGAATTCATCTCTATCCAAGTGGAGTTGACTGCTCTGTATCACTAAGCCGCTGTATGCTAGCTCATAATGGACTTGGAGACATAATGGTCCACTTAGAGCACGGCAGTCATACTATAATCTATATATATATATATATAAAAATTATATTATATACAATTATATACAATTATATTATATTATATATTTATATTTATTTATGAATACTATATAGGTGATTTAGTAAGTACACCTATAAAAGAAAAACAAATACATAGCAATACGTATTTGAGTCATTGTGTGACATGACTCCAACGACTTCAACTGTACTTTTCCTTTTTCTGACCAGATGCTATGTGCATACAACTACAGAGCCGTTTATTTTCATTTTAATAGACAGATTTAATCATGAATTGTTTGCATTGCAATGTGCGAGGAATCTTGTGGCTGCCTCTCCGGGTGCTGCGTGAGTTTACAAAATTGACACACAAACCGATTCAGAACTCAGACGGGATGCAACGCAGCAGGTTGGTCGCGCCTCACAGAAAGGAAACTGATTGGCTGTTCTCAGTGATATTCTCATGCTGACCTGATATTCTAAGTATGCATCCAGCGTATAGTGGATATAGCGTTCACTTTCGTGTGGGCATGAGGGGGAGGGTGGTTACTTGAAAACTCAAATGCTTAGACTTACTGTAAATTTGTTATTTAATTTTTTTATTCTATTGTTTATTTCTCTTGTTTATTATTCTATTGCTATGCAATTTCTGACACAAGAATTTTCTTTCGGGATCAATAAAGTTTTATCTTATCTGATCTTAAATGACTGCACGAGGGGGATAGATTTTGGCCAAGGGTCTGCCGATTCGCAGCCTTGTATTTGACAGACGACACCCCCATCCCACCACACCAAACACCAGGAGCCCACCACCCCCCCACGACACCAAACGTTCCGAGCTCACCGTAGACCAGCCGGTAGCACGTCTTCAGGTAGCGGATGACGCTGATGGCTGCCACGGTGAACATGCCGCACAGGCCGAAGGCGTAGCAGCCCAGGCCGTAGTAGACACAGGTGAGCCCCTGGCCCAGCCAGGCGTGGCTGAACGAGGACATGATGGACAGCGGGTAGAAGCAGACGCAGCACAGGAAGTCCACCACCGCCAGGTTGACGAAGAGCAGCTCCGAGCCCACCATCCTCTTCCTCCTCCGGAAGGAGATGAGCAGCACCACGCCGTTGCCCAGCAGAGAGAGGACCACTGGAGCATGGCAACCATCATTATCATAATCATACATTTCCCCCAAGCCATCAGGCTTCTCAACCAGCAATACCAATATCATTGATCATATTGATCACTTTAAATGTACATTTATAACATTGATAAAATGCTTTCAACTACTCTGGATACATATGCCATATTCCCTATGCTATATTTAAATACTCTGGATACATATGCTTCAGATCTTTGTAAATTGGATCTCCTTCCTCCACATCTCCTTCCTGCTGCGAGCAGTGTATGACACGCTCCAAACTAACAACACATTTGCATGAGTGGGGCATGAGGGAGGACCCACTATGCAGGCTGTGTGGGGGGAGGGGCACCATGGCGCACATCCTATCAAGGTGTAAAACAGCACTCATTCAAGGAAGGTATCCATGGCGCCATGACAAGGTGCTCATGACACTCGCTAACACCCTGGAGCAGCACAGACGTAAGAAGCACCAACCACACGAGAAAATGGCATCAATCAATTCCGTGAGATCGGGAGCCAATAGCATGTTGTTTCTTGTTGTTGGCCCAATCAGGGGACACAAAGGTAGAAGGCTGCAGTTCCCCCAGATTGCCCAGACAACCCTGAGACTGGATGTAGTTCTGTGGTCTGAAGAGGCGAAGAAGGTCATCCTGATCGAACTGACAGTCCTGTGGGAAGAAGGGTGCGACCAAGCATTTGAAAGGGAGAGCGCCAAATACCAGGACCTTCTGCATGACTGCAGGGGGAAAGGATGGCAGGCAGTGTGGAGAATGCTCACAGCCATTGGAGGAGGGCAGCAAGATGGGGGAGGCAGCAGAAAGAGCCTCTTGCTGGTTATGGAACAGGAGAGAGGAGCCAAGCTGGAAGCCAGGAGGAGGAGATGGGATCTGATCAACTCCTACTGGCCAAGGCTACATTCACTGAAGGTGAAGGAGAAGCATCTTCACAGATGCAATTACTCACTTATTATATCTTGTTTCTAATAAATATCACGTTATCTTTTAATCATGTTTTCTTTGTTGCGATCACTGAGCCTGTTCATAACAACGCATATACTGTATATCATACCTCATAATCATACCTTTAATTATATAGATACATACAAGGTACATACGATCATGATTCCAAGATCATTACATAATATAATTGAAAATATAATTAGATTAGTCAGTAGAAATGAATAGTATGTAAATAGTATGTTATAGTATGTCAGTATGTTAAATGTTTACACGTGTGTCCAATGTCTAATTTGCATCATTAGCACACTTATTGGTTGTGTGTGTCACTTGTGTCGTGATGTGTTGATGAATGGACTGCTGGAACAATTTCTTCAGTCAACCCCTCAAAAGGTGAGTGCTGGTGTAGTGGTGCTGAGCTCTCTGAGGCTGTCAACAGGTCCCTGAACAGCCAGCAGCTATACAGCCGACACACCACCAGGCGGCGGTAGCACCCAGTGACCTTAAGCCTGGCATTTCTTTTTTCAGCTTTTCTGATTTGTCTAATAATTTGTAAATCGGATGACGCGCACAGATTCTGAACATTCACACATCTCACTCAGAATGCGTTCAGAGTTTATTGTAAACGTTTACAAATCTGATTTACCACACACGGATTGAGACACTAACTCCACTCACATTTGTAAATGGTTTTGCGCCAATAACGGCCCAATACAACTGGGCATCACGGCAGCTCTAGAGAAAAATCTAAATAAATAATAAAAATAATAATGATAAATGTGCTCTACAAGTGGATGAGGCAACAGTCAATCTCTGACATGGCTATGACATGTAATGGACCATGATAAGATGGTCATCTAATTATAACAATTGACTTGAGTAGCACCGATCATGAAAGCAGCAAGGATCTTATAGCCGAGAGAATGACTGCTTGAGTCTTGCTAAAGCAACCGTGACTAGTGGACCGAGAACCCCACATCATCAATTATTCTCTGACGCTCCACACTCACAGCTTCGCAGACGACTACAAAAATAAACTTATTGGTGTAGAAAAAAATCAAAAAAGTGCTTCTTATTTTTACTGTTTATCCTGTTTACTGGGCTTATAAGACTTTTTCTTTTAATGGAACAAACGTCGTTGGCAAGTTTGCACCACATTGCACACCATTCAGTTACATGCGAGGCTGCGTTTACGGAACTCGAACGCTACTTCTACGAGAGTGTGCAGTAGCCTACGGAGAATATAAAATGGAACTAAAAAAAAAAAATACCAAATAGGCTACAATTAATTTATTTTCAGACAACCTAATTAACATAAAGCCCTGGGATTCGTTACTAGACCTGTTGTATTATATGACCCTGCGGTAGGCTGAGTGATGGCAAACGTACCAAGTTTTTGTGAAAGTGAAAAAGAAAAAAGCGCAAAACTTACCAACCAAAAAAATGGCCAATCCGAGACATATGTCGGCACCCGGGCCCAGTTTGGAGGTGAATGTGGACGTGGTCGTGCTAGAGTCAGGGTCTCCGCGCTGGAGTGTTCGGGGGGAACATGTGAGGAGGAAGCAGCGGCGTCCACTGACGGGAACACTCGGAGTCCCCGGGCAGCGTGCGGCCGCACAGCGCGCCAGCCAATCAGCGGCTAGCACCGCGTCCCTAGTGAGCGCACCGACGTCACGTGGTAGACCACTCGACTTCACTGACGGACGGCAGTAGAACAGGGTCTCAGTAAGTTCACGCTATTTGTGTATTCTATTGTACGTACGTGTATGTGAAGTAAAAACATCATAATAGAGGGAATGCATTTGTGTGCTGACCTACTTGAGATACTGCAAGAAAAAAACTGACAGAAGCAAAACAAAGGCAGTTTATTTTTGAGTAGAAAGATAAAGTAGACTTTATTTTACGGGGGGTTCAAAGCCAACATAAGGCATAGCATTACAAAAAGTTTCCCCACACTGTTGTCTGTCACAGAGATTGGAATGGTGCACTGACACATAGACCGGACCTACAACGTAAAGCACAGACTATTCCTCTTAAAACAGGAAACATGACTCAATAAAAGATCATTCCCATATCACCCAGAGGAGCTGATGAAACCCAGTTGATATTTGTAAGAACAAACACACCGGCTTCCCAGTATCTGAAAAAATGCAAAATTAACCTCACATTTGGGATCATGATGTGGGCTGTGAAGAGAGGAGTGGTCCCACAGAATATGAATTCAGAAACGGTTAAAGACTTAGGACACTTATAAAGGCGGTTCTATGGTGTGTGTGTTTGTGATGCACATGTGCGATGGCAGCACTACCAATACAATACAGCTCATGTTAGCCTTCTGCTACATGCACAACTAGAAACCTTTCAGGCAGTTTAAAAGACATTGTTTTGACAATAATATGGGGCATAGCTCGTTCTGGTGGCGAACATTGATAGGCGGCCAATTTAAGAGCGCCCATCCCCAGTACACACGCACAGACACACTGAAGTTAAGAGTGCTGAGCTGGATTTCACCCACCCCCCTGCAGCCTCCACCTGCTTTGGTTCTGCTCTGGATTGTATGTGACCTACACAATGGGTTGAGATCTCTGACGTACCCCATGTGGGGGGAGGGATTGTATAGCGTTGTCAAATGTTGTACTCGACATCGGTATGTCATGCTTTAAATCCTACAGCAGGGAGCACCCTGAAAGAGTGGAACCATACCAGCAAACTAAAAGGTGTATGACTATTTCATGCAATAAATGGTTAACTATGACAAGAGTGATTTGTGACAGAACTTCTTTAAATCTGCGTTATAGTGGAGAAAAGTGACCTTCGGTTTCCATTCCAGCTGCACTCAAACACTAAAAGGTGTACATAATCGTTTGGCTCCAAGTCCTGTCGTTCAACTTCAACAAAACAAAAAGATTAAGTGTCACGCGTAAGAAAAAGGAAAAAAGAAAAAGAAAAAAATACATGACAAATACAAAAGACACCAGCAGAATACTAGCAACCTTTAATGTCTCCCACAGAGACGTCGCACAAGGTTCACCTGCACAGCTCCAGTCAATGATCACACAGTCCTATCAAGCTGTTGCATCCACTTCCTCATTCATATCTGATTGGACACTCAAGTGTTCCTCTGGTATACTTTTTCATATTTTGTATATATGTTTTTGTGTGTGCGTGTGTGTGTGTTTTGAGAGGGTTCACCTCTGTTCCATTTACACCAATACTCTTGATCGCTGGTCCCTGGCCAATCAGGCGTTGAGCCTCTCTCTCTCTCTCTTCCCCTAAAAATGTTTTTTTTTGTCATTTGAATTAGATTGGGAAACCCATGGAAAAAAAATAGACACAATCTTAAAAATGGCAAATTCCGCTTTCAAACTGCCGCTGGTTACGTTCAGTTCAAGTCATTATTACCCCCCCCATCCCATAATCCTACGTAACAATACACTGAATATCACAAAAACAAAAAAATCATTTCTCTGTTAAGAAACTAAATGTGAAAGGATAAATCTCAGAATCAGACAAAAAAATAATTATATACTGTATCCACACTGTAACATCCAAAAATAATTTCAAGTTGAAATATCTTTTCATTCTGCCCAGAGGGAGGGTTGCTGCCATTATAAGTGGCTCTACATCAGGTTTCATATACTGCTGAGGTCTCACCACTTGTCTCACCCTTCCCTCCCCCCCCCCCCCCCACTTACAGCTCATATTACGGTATCAAACCGTTTGGTATTTAGGAAAATATATATGAATCAATAGTCCTGCGTCAATAGACGAACCGAGTGCTCTCGGCGGGCCCCGCCGGCCCGTCCACCTCCATGTCCTCCTGCCGCGCTGCGTCCAGCGGCCCGCTGTTGCTGCTGCTGTTGTTGTTGTTGTTGTTGTTGTTGCTGTTGGCATTGTGGAGCGCGTGGCTGTTGCTATGGGCCGGGCCGGCGTGGTGGCTGATCTGCAACGCGTCAAGCTTCTTCCACAGCTCCTCCCTCTCCTGCTCCTTCTTCTTCTCCCTGGAGGAGGAGGTCACATGGGCTTCAGCAAAACATGGAAGAAGTCACATTGCTTCCAGCAAACATGCTCCCACTTCCCGTCGTCGCTAATATTTTAGCACCAACACTTACACAGAGGTGTGCAAAACATGCAACAGTCCATGGGAACAGATTCAGCATCAGGGCTGGGCTATATATGGAGAATATATATCGATATTAGAGCCTGACCGATTTATTGGTTGCCCGATTTTATCGGCCGATATTGACCTATCACCATCTCCTGGGCAGGTAGACACTGCTAGACATATAGGACTCAGACCGGTGATTGCGTCTTTAGTTCCCCACTCCAGACCAATGTTATTCAGAGAGTGATTATCTATTGAATATCCAATATCGTTCTAAGTCACCAGTCAAGTCCGGATTTTATATATATATATAATATATATATATAAAACCGTGATACGAACCGAACCGTGGGTTTTGTGAACCGTGCCACCCCGAATTTCTACGCAATAGGCGAATGACTAAGTGCCCAAAACTAGCCAGCTATGTGTTACATTTCAAAATGTCTTGAATCAATATGGCATTAAAATAGTTGTTTAGAAGTGTATCCTGCTCGCTCTGCAACAGTGACAAGCCAGTAGAAAATATGGTGTGAATGTAACTAGGGTTGGGTATCGTTTACATTTATCCGATACCGGTGTCAAACCGATACTTTTAAAACGATACCGGTGCCAAAACGGTGCCAGAACAGATACCTTCTTTAAAATAAAGAACAAACAACAACGTTAAAGAATGTCTTTTTTTTATTGCAAAGGCAAAACAATTGAACAATATATTAACTCTTCACTCTAACTACAATTACAATTAAATACAAAACACTATTAAACATTACTAATAAATATTAAATGAACAATATTCGTCAGAGTATCCCTGGACGGGGGGCGGTAGTGAGGATTAAGGGCACTGGTCTGTATTAAAGAAATGTAAGGATGTGTATTAGTCTTAATGGCACATAACTAGATTATACACACTAAATAAACAAATATTATTTTCACATAACCTAAAACAATGCTATGGTATTTATTTATTTACCTGAACCATGGAGATTCCACAGTGGAAAAAGAATGCATTTCCTTGACCACAAATCTGGTCACAGCCCTGTGGCATTCTTCCACCTTCTCTTTTGTTAAGGTTCCCTTCTTGGCCAAGGTGAATGGGGTCACTACTGCAATAATAATTTATATTACGTTAATTAATTAGTTAATTAATACATTTATTATTAACGTATGTAACGTAAAAACGTTGATTAATTTATAAATTCAAGATTTGCATCGTTAACGTTACGTTACTAACATGAGGAAATGCTGCTGGAATCCTCGTCAATCGTCTCGTCGTCGGGGTCTCCCACACCACCGGCTGAGGTGCTTGGTACTGGGCTGAGGTGCTTGGTACTGGGGCTGAGGTGCTTGGTACTGGGCTGAGGTGCTTGACGATTTCAAGGGGTCGAACACTGTGCATGCTTCGGCCTTCAGGTTCATACCGTGACTCGCCAAAAGGTGCTTCATCAAATTGGAGGTGTTCCCCCCTTTGCATGCAATGGTTTTTAAACATTTGTTGCAGGTAGTATTGTTCGTGTTTTTTGGGGTAAAATGCAGCCACACTTTCGACCGTCGTGGTTTCGGCATTTTGCGGGTACTTGCTGTCACTGTCTGATTGAAATGTTTACTAAAGTTAGGTGTGGGTTGGGCAGCGTGACGTGAGCATCAGCGATATTTCGTTTCGAGCACTAGAGGGCGCTGAAATGCAGTGGATATTTCAAATGGCATTTTAACTACTGGCACCGAAATGAGGCACCGAAATATGCGTTTTGATTCGGTACGGTTAGTACCGGTTGTACGGGAACCGGTTCCATAGTAGTACCGGTTCTCGGTACCACAGGTTAAACTGACGATGTGTGTACTAGGGCTTGCACAGAAAAGTCGACTTATCGACTTTTTTTTACACTTTAAGATATTTGGCGGGACTTGGCGCAAATGCGGTGGCCGGTGGGGGGAAAATTAACGATTTCGAGCGGCTGTTTGCACAGAGGATACCCGTGCTTTTTTTTTTTTTTTGGACATCCCATTCTGTCTGTGTTTTTTGGGTGTGTGTGTATGCGATGACGTCATCAACGACGCGTCAACGTTACGTCGACTTTATTGATAGAAAAGTCGACTTGAAAAAATCAGAAGTCGTGCAACCCCTACATTGGAAGTGTGATATTCACGAATTGGTAGCCTGAGTCATTAGAAA
>PIJE02000482.1:162209-182209 GCA_002895965.2 Coryphaenoides rupestris
TAAGAGAGAGATTTTGGGCGGTTCTGATTGCGGGAGGGGGGGGAGGGGGATGGGATATCGCTGGATATTGATGGGGACATGTCCCAGCGCCCCCACTTACACTAACATCAAAAAATTATTTAATGGCACCGCGATTACCCGGACTTCCTTTGCGATCGAACGGGTCGATACGATCGATCGTATTGGGCACCCCTTTCCCCCGCACGGCCCGGATGTTAAAGATTAAAAGAAAAAATAACAAACAAGAACCGTACAGAACCGAAAACCGTGATACGAACCGAACCGTGGGTTTTGTGAACCGTGCCACCCCGAATTTCTACGCAATAGGCGAATGACTAAGTGCCCAAAACTAGCCAGCTATGTGTTACGTTTCAAAAATGTCTTGAATCAATATGGCATTAAAATAGTTGTTTAGAAGTGTATCCTGCTCGCTCTGCAACAGTGACAAGCAGTAGAAAATATGGTGTGAATGTAACTAGGGTTGGGTAATCGTTTAGATTTATCCGATACCGGTGTCAAACCGATACTTTTAAAAAACGATACGGGTGCCAAAACGGTGCCAGAACCGATACCTTCTTTAAAATAAAGAGCAAACAACAACGTTAAAGAATGTCTTTTTTTATTGCAAAGGCAAAACAATTGAACAATATATTAACTCTTCACTCTAACTACAATACAAATTAAATACAAAACACTATTAAACATTACTAATAAATATTAAATGAACAATATTCGTCAGAGTATCCCTGACGGGGGGCGGTAGTGAGGATAAGGGCACTGGTCTGTATTAAAGAAATGTAAGGATGTGTAATTAGTCTTAATGGCACATAACTAGATTATACACACTAAATAAACAAATATTATTTTCACATAATGCAATACCTAAAACAATGCTAATGGTATTTATTTAATTAACCTGAACCTGGAGATTCCACAGTGGAAAAAGAATGCAGTCCCTCGACCACAAATCTGGTCACAGCCCTGTGGCATTCTTCCACCTTCTCTTTTGTTAAGGTTCCCTTCTTGGCCAAGGTGAATGGGGTCACTACTGCAATAATATTTGATATTACGTTAATTAATTAGTTAATTAATACATTTATTATTATAACGTATGTAAGTAAAAACGTTGATTAATTTATAAATTCAAGATTTGCATTGTTAACGTTACGTTACTAACATGAGGAAATGCTGCTGGAATCCTTGTCAATCGTCTCGTCGTCGGGGTCTCCCACACCACCGGCTGAGGTGCGCTTGGTACTGGGCTGAGGTGCTTGGTACTGGGACTTGACGAATTTCAAAAAGGGGTCGAACACTGTGCATGCTTCGGCCTTCAGGTCCATACCGTGACTCGCCAAAGGTGCTTCATCAAATTGGAGGTGTTCCCCCCTTTGCATGCAATGGTTTTTAAACATTTGTTGCAGGTACTATGTTCGTGTTTTTTGGGGTAAAATGCAGCCAGCACTTTTCGACCGTCGTGGTTTCGGCATTTTGCGGGTACTTGCTGTACTGTCTGATTGAAATGTTTACTAAAGTTAGGTGTGGGTTGGGGCAGCGTGACGTGTGCATCAGCCGATAGTTTCGTTTCGAGCACTAGGCGGGCGCTGAAATGGCGTGGATATTTCAAATGGCATTTTATACTACTGGCACCGAAATGAGGCACCGAAATATGCGTTTTGATTCGGTACGGTTAGTACCGGTTGTTACGGAACCGGTTCCATAGTAGTACCGGTTCTCGGTACCACAGGTTAAACTGACGATGTGTGTACTAGGGCTTGCACAGAAAAGTCGACTTATCGACTTTATTTTACACTTTAAGATATTTGGCGGGACTTGGCGCAAATGCGGTGGCCGGTGGGGGGAAAATTAACGATTTCGAGCGGCTGTTTGCACAGAGGATACCCGTGCTTTTTTTTTTTTTTTGGACATCCCATTCTGTCTGTGTTTTTTGGGTGTGTGTGTATGCGATGACGTCATCAACGACGCGTCAACGTTACGTCGACTTTATTGATAGAAAAGTCGACTTGAAAAAAATCAGAAGTCGTGCAACCCCCAGTGTGTACATTGGTGGAAAACTATCAAACTATTTATTGCGGAAATACAAAACAAGTACAGCAGTTGAGATGTGGAGACATGTACTGTATGTCACAGATTATTACTTTTTTTTTTTTTATAATAAAACGATTATACGAGTATTAAAAAATCATGACCCATCCCTACGTAAATGGTAGTGTTGATATACTATTTTACAAGCAATAAAAGCAATAACAGTTTTTGTAAGATTTTTTTGTCATTTTGTCTTTCCATCAAATGAAGAATTGATAGTGGTATCGATAAAGACTAATTGTTAAACAGTCTCGAATATTGTATCAGTATCAATAAAAATTAACAATCCCCATCCTTAATATCCTGCCCTCATTACATATATTTGTAATTGTGTTTGATAACCACATTTGAGGGATCGGCCCCAAAAATCCAGTAGCGGTCGGGCTCTAATCGATATCCTTGTGATATGAGACAGCATTTTGGACTTTAGAAACTAGAAACTTAAATTCACAATAGGCTGTGGGTGGATGTGGTAATTAGTATGTGCACGATTTACTTATTGAATTACCACAAAAACATATCAGAATATATAACGTAAGCAAGATATGAAAGTGACGGCTATCCGGATAAAAGATTTTGGCTATAATTGCTCAGCCCATATATCAAGACCACCATGTGAGTCAGGATAGCCCTGAACTGTGTCTTTAAATGTAAACACGGAGCAGAGCTCCATGGCAAAAAGAGCCATCTGTTTTCAAACCACTCATTGGGCCACTAAAGCAGGCAGGAGCCCACTCACCGCTGCCGGTCTGCTTTGTAGGAGGCCGTGAGCTCGTCAAAGAGTGTGCTGTTCATCTCCATCAGCGTCTTCAGCACGTTGTACACCAGCGCTACAATTGTCCTTCACACACATAGAAAACAAAAAGGCGCTGCAGTCAGTAGCGAATTAAAATTGGAGGGCCGTCAAGCAGCGCCGTCGCATACATCATTCATGAGGGGATAAATCAGTCAAGAGGAGTCAGACCTCTTGACTAGGGCTGGGTATCGCTACAAATTTTTCGATACCGGTGCCAAAATGATACTTTTTTCGATACCTATGTGTTTAATAAAACGCCCACATTTTCATAATGCCCAATTGCCGGAACATGTAATACAAGTTTTTTACATCCAAGTGTCATTCATTTCAAGTATGAAATATTTATTGCTCCTTTTTCACTTAGACAATTTGTAAACTAGGCCGTGTTTCCCATACATTGATTTATTTGTGGCGGCCCACAACAGAATGAAAACTGAGCTTTAATGATCCCACCCCCCTCTAAGTTCACCAGATTATGCCTTATAGTTTTAACTTGAAAATGTCTAACATTTTCACACACACAGAGAAAGAAGCTCTCAAATTGCACCAGATTCATGTATTTTAAGTTTAAAATGTCCACATTTTTAACTTACTCTATCCATGTTGAGGAAACAGTCTGTTCCCCGTTATCGTTACCGCTAGTAGTAATGTTAGTAGTCAGTGTTTGCTTTTTCATGCAGTCAACACAAATGCAGCTCTCTTGTCTCAGGTTAATGCCGTGTGAGATTAAATGCTTCATTAAATTAGAAGTGTTGCTACCCGCGCCAGCTATGGTCTTATCACAAATATTAGCACCGTCCCTACTTTTTACAAAATGTAAACCATAAAGACTTGGACCCGTGTTTTGACGATTTTTCCCCCTCTCCGCAAATGTGGAGTTATGTAGTAACACAAGGACGCAATTAATGGAGCCCTCCCCCCCCCCCCAGAACCGGCAAATTAACGGAGCCCCCCCGATCAGAACCCGCGAATTAACGGAGCCCCCCCCCCCGATCAGAACTGCGATTAACGGAGCCCCCCCCCCCCTCTCCCACCAGAGACGCTGACTCGGAGCCTGACGCGCGCCTCATGGTAGCGTAATTGCGCATCCTTGGCGCAATATCTGTGATGTCCACAAAATAAATTAACACAAAACAAAGAAACTAAAATACACCCTTGATACCGCCACCTAAACCAGCAGTCACGTTAGATTTTAGAACAAATATAGTGATTGGATGAGAGACGAGGGAAAAAAAAAAAGGTACCGAAGTTTGGCACCGAATGTTCTGACCTCTGCCGGTGCTCGGTAGTACCGCAGTGATTCGGTCGGTACCAAAAAAGTACCGAATTTCTATACCCAGCCCTACTCTTGACTCCCCCAACACCTTGCTGTTGATTAACATGCAGAAATACAATGCTGAAGGGATTCAATTGAATCTACTCAACGCAGCTTAATAGGTTTGGGTCCACCGTAGAACTAAGCAATGGCGATTCTCTTATGTAGTCTTATGTATATTTCTGCTCATGCCATATTTCCGCTACTGCTGCCCTCACTTGCATTTAATTACATTAGTTAATATTTTTTTTATCATTATGCATATTGTGGCGCTCAATATAGATATACATTTTTTCCAACGTGTGTATATATACTATATATTATATATATATACACAGACACACACACACATATATATATTATATTAATAAATTATCTTAACTTTTTTGCGTACTGTTGCCTGCCATGTCACAAGAATTTCACTGTTCAGAATGGCCCCGTGTTATGATGTACATGTGACAATAAAACACTGACTTTGATTTTAGTAATAATCTATTAATGCTTACGACGGACACAATTTTTACATCTTTTTTTTTTTTTTACATGTGATCATGTATAACCGATATTATATAGCATGCTGATAGCATCATTCGAATATCTGATATTTGTATTGAAGCTTTTCATGTAAAAAGACAATATTGATCATTTACATTTATTTTAATTGGCCAGATAAAAGCCTGGCCCTTTGGTTAATCAAAAGTAGCTATGCAACAAACCGCCTCATTAAGAACTGGTAAAAGAAGTGGTGGGGGTGGTTACAGCTGACAATATGTAGTTAACTATTTTTAAGATGACCAACAGGACCCAAGAAGTGTATGAAATGTATATTTCATACACTTCACATCAATCACACTGGGAATTATCAGCACTGTCTCAACAATATTTTAAAACAGTAGTGATGCATACTGTAGGTCCCAGAGTGTAGTACGTACGGGTTCCAGTGCTCTTTAGAGATTCTGTACAGGCTGCCGAACATGATGGGCAGAACCTGGTCGATGTTCTCCTCGATCAGGCTGAGAATGTACTCATTGTTCCAGAAGTATAGCGCCCGCTCGGCCACCTGCGACCAACAGCAGAAGAGAGCGATGTGTTGACGCATGCCAGGGAGAAGCAGCTGAATGGCACGCAAACATGAAGCCACGCTTGGCCCAAAGCGTACCTGGAAGTGTGGGTTAGCCACGCATCTGGAGATCTGCTTGAACAAGGGCTCCTCGATCTTCTTGAACTGCGTGGGCTCGATGACGTCGAGGATCTCCTCGATTTCCCCGAGGTACATCACCTAGTGATGGCAGCCGTGAACACCACAATGCTCTTTGACTCTCTGGATCACCATGGACATGAACAGGCTACAGATAGTGTGTGTGTGTGTGTGTGTGTGTGTGTGTGTGTGTGTGTGTGTGTGTGTGTGTGTGTGTGTGTGTGTGTGTGTATATACAGAGTTAGCAGTAGCTACATTACCTCTTTCTGACTGCAGGTTTTAGGCCAAAACTTCAGTAGCCCACGTATGACCTGGGGATTGAATTACATTTTGAGCATTCAATAAAAAATACCACAAAAAATAGGTTCAGGGTCAAGTGTAATTATGAGACTGGACACAAATATGCTGCAGTTTAGTGTAAACATAAAGAAATGCTAGTACCGGTTCAGTGAGTGTTGGGTCCTTCTCCAGGAACTGGACCACACAGTAGGCCAACTATGGGAGAGAACACAGAAACAGACTCGGTCAAAAGGTCTGCTGCAGCTCCGACACCCGTGACACCAGTAGAAGTGCTGGCTAGTAGGGCATGTTCTCTTCTCAGCCACCAGGTGGCACTGCAACACAAGCACACAGACAACATGCAGCCACCCTCATAGCCAGCTGTGAAATGTTGTTTTGCCACAAAGTGATCAAGTCAAGATGCTGGCACCCATGTTTGATGTTTGACAGATCATTTCTTCCCTTCTGTATTAAAATCATACAGGCTGAAACAGTTAAACTGGAACTAGTTACGTAGACTTCACAGGGGGGTTGGGGGTTGCCTTGGCCTACCTGTGCATGGAACAAGGCCAGTCCCTTGGCGGTGTGCATGGGGATGAGCACCTTCATCAGGAACTGCTTGTGCTCCGCCTTCAGCGGCAGTGCGAAGCCATTGATGATGCTGGAGAGAAGGGGACGACAGTTTGTCTTTAGGAAGGAGGAGAAGATGCCGCTTGGAAGCCGAGCACAGGGACAGCAGCAGCAGCACGGACCCTGTGTCCGTCCCCATGCAGGAGATGACATTCAGTCATTACTGCCAGGAGGGGCAACGACATGTGCAGAGAATACATAGCTGCAAAACGGTGTTGGAAGGGGGGGGGGGGGGTCATCCTGAGGGGCCTTTTATGCTGGCAGAGAGGAGGGGGGGAGAGAGACAGAGAGAGAGAGACAGGGAGATGCCAGGTCACATTTAATGGGACCTGGCATGATTCGACATTTGGATGTTTTAGGAATATCAATGCTATTGGATTGCCGATGCATTCAGTTCAGGTTCATTGACAAGGTTCAATAATTAAATACCACCGTGTTAATAATAGATAGAAGGAAAGAAAGATAGAGAAATACACACAAGTCATTGCACGCCGATAATCCGATAATATATGCCCAGAAATGGGATACATCATGATTGGCAAGTGACCATGTGTCACATGACCACATGTCACATGACCACGTGTACTTAACTCACCTGCCCAGGATTTCTAGGAGCTCAGCCACTCCATTAAAGTGATCAGTCTCATAGATGAACCTACAAAAACAACAACATATTGTCAACGCAAAACATTGTAACCTACATGACTACTACCAAGTCTGTCAGTCCCAGGATGAGGATTTTTCGTATAATTGAATGACAACTTCTCTGGAAGCCCTTCTACTAACACGTTATTCAGGAGTGATTTGTTGTCTGTGACGTAGCATTTCTCATAATGTATAAGAAGTTGCAATGACTTCTAATCACACCCTTTTTCGCCACACCATGGGAATCTTGTAACAAACAACAAAAGAGCTGACATGGTCTCTGTTTACCATCTTATCAGTGCGCGCGGACACACACACACACACACACACACACACACACACACACACACACACACACACACACCACACACACACACACACACACACACACACACACACACACACACACACACACACACACACACACACACACACACACACACACAAAAAGAGTATGAAACGGACTTCTGATGGTTATCAAATAGCAAGGCAGCAGTCACCAGTGCAGAGCCTGACAACTGGGCCGCTATATTTAAACCACCCGGACCGGCAACAGATGGTCCAAGTGGGCACATCCGTTGTCTTGCATACCGGTTGGAAACGACGTGGAGTACCCCTCCCTCCCCCACCCACCCCACCACCAACACCTAAGGCCCCCCCACCCACCCCTATCTCACAGCAACAACGCAGCTCGGTGGTTATGCTGGGAAGTGGCTGTACATCTCTCACCATGCACGTCACATGTTGTGCCCTAGCTAGAAGCAGTGTGTGCGCGTGCGTTTGAAGAAGTACAGGTGTGACATGCATGGTTGACGTCGAGGCTGGCGCGGCGTACAAGATGAACAAAAGGTGTCGTTTCCATTTCTTCCTGCACACAAGCCCCTTTGCTATATGTACCTGCACGTGTCAACACGAGGCCACAATCTGTGGAGGTGGCATTCATTCAGATGAAAACATCAATACTATATGCGACAACAAACTACCGAGTGCCCACTGGCTGGAATCCATGCCAATCTCTTCACCGCGCCAAACTGTTCCTGTTGATCTGTCGGTTCTGCTTTTGACTTCTTATAGGCCTATACTATACAGTGTATGTATTGACTGTTGTGCCCGGTTGTCAAACTTCAGTATCTACATTTTATTTATATATAAGCCTCTCTTGAGAAATGTTGATCGAGATCTCAGTGAGACTTCCCATTTAAATAAAGGATAAATACAAAACACTCAATAAATGAATACATAATTATTGTATTAGTGTACTATGGTGAGTCATTGCCGGTGTTAAGTGCTCATGATGTGTCAAGCAATGCGTTGTTGCTGGTCTCGGTTTAAATAAAAAAAGTTACAGAAACTTGTGTTGGACCAATGACAACACAGGGGAGGCATCTCTAGCCCCGCCCCTAATAACTGTTGAGTCTCACCGCAGGAAGATGTTGTTGATCTGCTTCCGGATGAAGGCGCGCAGGCCCAGGAACTTTCCATATATCCGGTGCAGGATGGTCTTAAGGAAGTCCCTCTCCCGGGGGTCCTCGCTGTCGAACAGCTCCAGCAGCTGAGAGACAAAACAAACCACACAGGCAGAGTCAGCCTCTGCCCTGCCTTCTACCTGCCGTAGCTTGTCTCTCCGCTTGTGTGAGCAATGCTAGACGATAGTGCAGAGGGGTATTTTGGGACCAGGTGGGTGGGGGATTTGAATGTTATTTTAACAACCTGCATACACGGGTGTCAAAAGAAGCATAATTGAATCATAGAGATACCCACCACTACATGTATCACATACTGACTTCTATTCTGTATAACTTGGGCATGACAAGGTGTCATTTCCATGTGGAGGACAGTCCTTCCCATAGGATTCAACCTCACATCTCATGTGTCGGAGAGTCCTTCTCATTCCCTTTCCTGGGACTACAGATCTCAGACAACCTAGCGTGGACCCACAACGCGGGGGTCATGCTCAAGAAGGCGCACCAGTGCCTCTACCCCCTACGGTGCCTCAGGAAATGCGGCATAAGCACATGATGACTTTCACCGTGGCACCATAGAGATCATTCTGTCGGGCGGTGTCACTGTGTGGTATGGCAATACCACTGCACGGGACAGGCAAGCCATCCAGAGGGTCGTTAGGACGGCGGAAAAGATCATCGGGTATGCGCTTCATCCATCAAGGAGATCTTTCGGTCCAGGTGTCGGCGTAAGGCCAGCTCCAGCATACAGGACCTCAATCACCCTGGGCACCAACTGTTCTCCCCCCTGCTGTTTATTCACCGGTTCCGCAGCATTCGATCCAGATCAGGTTCAATAACAGTTTCTACCCACAGGCAGTGTGCCTACTGAACTGTTAGTCGCTCAATTACTGGACTATTGGACTATTATTGGACTTACAATTACACTAGATTTACAGGAGGTAGACTTACAATTACACGAGGAACTTGGCTACATAGCATGCAGGCACTCTCACTACTGTATTGCACTGGTCACTTAACATTTATCATTATACTTTATCATTACTTGTTGCCGCTACAATTTTTTAAAATGCTATTATACAAATATTACTACACCACCCGCCATAGTATTATATCATATATATTATATCAGTATAATATCAGCTCTTACTTGTTACTTTTTACTCTACTTACTAGGAACCATCTTTTATGTTTAGAAGAATACTGCAGGAGTGAATGTAAGCATTCTTAAAGTACATTCTCAAGTACTTGTTACATACCTCAACCTCATGAGATTCAACCTTGTATCTTATAAAAGTACCATCAGGGCCACCAGGAGTAATTCCAATCTCAGTACACATGGGATGTAATCTTTTAATTATTAGCTCTGCAGCAATACACCACACGCTCTGGCAGAACACTGCTCGACATTCATTCTCTCATTCATGGTTTTTTAAGAATGAGTACAGCTTCATCATCTGACATTACCGGGGGGGGGGGGGGGGGCGTTGGAGATTTTAGCAAGTGTGTATGCTATTCCACACAAACACATGCATGCACCCCTCCCCCACCCCCTTTAGTGAGGCAAGATGGACATGTAATTGCCAATTTAATGGCAAATAAATGGGTGATACAAAAGTAATTTGCTGTTGCGTGCAATACAACATTAGACAATTGTATGATGTCTCACTACACGTTTAATGTGCAATACATTTGACAAATGTCGTTCCCTAATACTGTAGAATACATTTACCATTTGTAAGCAAACGCTGTTTATTTGTAAGCAAGCACCGTTTGGATTGGCCAGTCTAAACAGAAGAACCAGGCCTGGATGCAAGTACACATTGTTATCAAGGCCTACCTTGCCTCATTGTTTATTCCAGCATACCAGCTGCCAAGACAACGGTGTGAGCGCAACCTTGAAATGGGCAGATTTAAAACTTGCAGCGTTGAGGGAGTGATTGACAACTTGTGTGCTCAAAGGGCAGAGGATGCTGTAGGACTTCAATAAGGCTGAGGTGATCGGGTTCACGTGATATGTTGACCTTTGCAATGTCATGAGTGACGGCAGGATAGCTACGATGAGTGCAATACCATTGCCAACTTGCGGACTGAATATCTTACCTATATTTTTTTATTTCTCTTAGACTCACTGTACATTTTTACATTTGTTCTTTTATTTGTATTGTTCTATTGTTTATTTCTCTCGTTTATTATTCTATTGCTATGCAACCTCTGGTACAAGAATTTCCTTCGGGATCCAAAAAATAAATAAATAAAACGGCACTGGGCAGAGCGCAAACATGACCACTCTCATGCCTTGGCCCAGAGGCGCCGAGCGGTCAAATGCATTGCGGAGCAGCACCGGCACACACACTCATTCCCCTCCTCCCACCTCCCCAGAGAGCACAGCAGAGCGCTGAGAAGAGCACATCTGTGAGCTAGGGCTCTGCTTGAACACCTCTTGCCCACTATTGATTCTCAAGAACACAGCTCTATTTTTAAAAGCAGCAGCAGCAACGCCCGCCGACCGAGATGGGGAAACGCCACCTTTGGCTGCCAAGACTAGCTGAACCCTATGCCTCGCTGCGGAGCACAACGTACATCGATAACGCATCAGTCAATCATATACGGCGAGTAGGTAAATGTGTAACCATCCTGTGTGCCCTGATGGGTTACGGTTGATCACGCCTCATAGCCACTGGGATGCCAGGCCACTGGGGCTGCCCCCACACCAACAAAAAAAACAAGGCGTGTGTGCACCCATCTGTGCGGGGCAAGCACGAGGGCCAACCCAACGAAGACACTCCCCACCCAGCCCCGCCTATTTTTGGTTGTTTCATCAAAACCATGCTCCCTCTTCTTTTCTGCCCCCCCTCTCTCTCCCTCTTTCCATCTCTGCAATCTTACCTACAGCACCTTTAAAAGGGGACCCATTATACCACCAGGTGACTAATATTGTCATTGTTACGAAGTGACATCACAAGTGGGAGTGGCCACACACAGGAAGATTCAAGAAGTCTTGAATCTTGAATCTACAAGTTGGTATAGTTAACTGGGTAGGCTGGAAAACTGATCTAGTCATCATACATCTGTGTGGACACTCCCACTTGTGACTTCACTTCGTCACAATGTCAATATTAGTCGTTAATTACACTCACAACTGGTGGTACGCTAGGGCCCCTTTAATGAGTCCTAGTCTATTTGGTGAACGTTTATAGCCCAAGCCTGTTTGTGGTCTCTATGCTAGGCCCAGGCTTAGCCAGCCACAGGGTAGTAGGAGAGCTAGCCCGGGTTAGCACGAGTATAGTAGTTGTGCTGGCAATCAGGCTAGGAAACTCCATCCTACAAAAACATACAGACTGCAGCACTTTATCAGTGGCATCAAGAGATGTCAATAATGGCTTGCCTTCAGCACACCCAGTCATTGCCAAAACAAAGCACACAGATAAACACTGCGGTTGGTCCATACGGGTGGACCAGTGATCTCCAATCATCAATACCACAAACCTACAAGGATCCTTACCCATCTAACACATAACGGCATTATTGGTGCTCTTGACTTCTATCACACATTCCCATACAATGCTGCTTATAATTGTTTAGCATTTGCAAGACACTGGGCTGGCCCAATTGGACGGGGCACTGGATTACAGCCAACGTACAACTTGTATACCCTGCCAATTAGCAGTACAATGGTGACATAAGCAATAAATAATAAAATAATGCAGGCAGTGTAGAATCCAATTATAATACACAATCGTCCATTGGATCTGAAAGTGGGAAAAATGAATTCACAAATGCCTGATCGACATTAACAAAAGTTTTCTCAATGTGTGTTGTGTTCACACATTTTTTATTTGTGGCTTTGCAAAACATTAGCATGTTCACAGCTCTATAGAAACAACAGACCGACTGTTCACACACATAGTAATGTACAGAGCCACAAATACTCTCCTGGTGGATTCAGACAGAAAGACAGAGGGGCTTAATCACGCCTGAAAGACATCAAAACACCCAACTTGCACCTGCACTTTGATCCGGCAAAATGCATTAGGCATGATGAGGTGCCACTGTATATTTAAGAAATCCTAAACAATGCCCCGAATAATTTATTTTTCGATCCCAGTTTGCTTTGAAGTGCCCGTCTTCTCCACCAGCCCTCCGGCGTCTCAATCCTCCTTCCTGGTTCCAAACCAGACCCCCTTCTTCATTTCACAAAGTGTAAACAGCAGGGAGCTATTTAAGGCTTCCTCCCCCCCCCGCTCCGATGCACACACACGCATCATGGAAAAGCCGGGCCGAGGCAGACACTTTGGACGTGGCCCAGCCGGCATTCCACAAGCCTCCACGTCCGTTCCTCCACCCTCGGATGCTCCGGCGGGCAGCTTGTCACAGAGCGTCGAGGAGGAGCACCTCTGCTGCAGAGCCCTGGACGGCGTGAGGACACAGAGGCCCCGGCGCAATGACTACCGTGGGACTGATGCTTTTGGTCGCCCATGTCCTGGCCCCGACAGTTCATATCCAGGGTTTTTTTTCCATCTTGTACCCTCAACCCTTCTGATGTGATTTTGGGGATCGGTAAGTCTGGGTTATGCTGAATAGCACCTTATTTTATTCATTAAAAACACCTTATAAGCATATATTGGATGTATTTAAAATACTAATTCTAGCGATCTTCCAAAACAGTGGGGTGGGGGTGGGGGTGTTGATAGGAAGTTGACGTGCGTGAGTTCAGACGATGGGCTTACCTGAAGAACAAACTTCTGGTCAATGTAGCGCTTGGCAATGCTTGGCTGAAAGTCGGGGTTCTCCAGAAAACGCAGAAGGAATTCATAAACCAGCTGAGAAAAACATTTGAAAAAACAAGAAGATGTTGAGAAATATGCAGTGATGGGGGTGAGATATAGGCAGCCTGTGAGTGATAGTATATGTGTGTTGTGTAGGTGGGGACGTGCCGGCGTCGTACTTGTATGTGTGGCCATGAAGCCTCCAGAGTCGGTTCGTCCTCCTCCGGATCAAAATCCGGGTTGTCACTGGGTGGAAGGGTCCGGAATATATTGGTACAGATCTGTGCAGAGAGAGACAGAGAGTGGGAAATGTGTGGCAGAAGGTGGAATGCATTTCAACAAATATAGCAGGGGGAAATAGGAGTGGGAGTGAGAGATTACATTAAGTAATAGTGTGAATCTGATAATGTAAATGTGAGTTAATATTTTAATGTTCTGAAGAAACAGCAGCGTTTGATTAGAAGTATAGTCAGATGGCATGCAGTTTGGTACCGGATCGTCTGGAAACCCACTAAATGGACAAATACACGGAAAGTGGGTGTGAAAATAATGTGCAATGTTGAGAAAAAAAACCCCCAAAAGAACATTACACATTCATCCTCAACCTACGCAGTTATTTATACATGCAAATCCTGGAGAGGAGAAAATAAAACCACATTTAAAAAAGCAACGCACAACAGGATATGCAAGGATGAACCTTTTTTGTGCATTTTTAATGTACTAATATGGAGGGGGAATTAATACTTAATACGCAGAAAGAAAATCAATAGGTACGATTAACGATTAGAGAGAGAGACTCGGGCGTGAGCCACAACCCGCCCATTAATATTCAGGGTTAGCGCCGCGCTTGTAGTCGGGTCACTGTTTGCAGCCTATTTTTAGCTGGAGGGAAGTGGGAGGGAGTGGCGCATACGGCGCGATACGAGCGCAGGCTCAGGGGTGGGCGGGCATTATAGATGCGCTATGTGCATCATCTTCTATTGACAGGTCTGTGTGAAATAAGAGAGGTCACATGGGGAAAGCACAGCGGGAACACATTGTTAACAAACAGAAGCCCTGCTTGGATGATGGGTAGGTATAAGGTAGGACCGATAGCAACAGGCTATGAATGATCACAGAAGTCAGTAGTTATTACTGCAAGGATCACAGTCGATACGATCTGCACGTCACAAGCAATGCTGTGTAATTAACATCCAGCATCGCCTATATGGTATTTAGTATGTAATATAGGGGTTCTTAGTTCGCCCAAGTTGCCTAGGCAACGTCTATCTATGTACAGTGCATGTCTAAACCAGGCAGTATTTCTCTCAGGAAGAAACTGATTCTCAAACTGAACATTCAGCAGTTGACAGAAACCCTGTGTGTGTGACACTATTTATACATATACTGCCTTCCACTATCCCTCACCAAGGCAGAGTGCAATGCATATTGTATCCGTTCAGTCCTCATCTCCACACACGCACACGCACACACACACACACACACACACGAAAAAGCCCTCCTCTCCCCACGACATCAGGTATGATGGTTCTCCTCCAGGCCACAGTCACCCAGGTGAGACAACAGCCAGCCCGCCTCTGTACTGGGCGGCAACGCCTTCTCAACGTCGCTCACAGAGCACGCAGACGCGACACAAAACACAATGTTGGTGGCGGGTGAATACATAGGACGTGCCGCCTGCCCCCAGTGAGAAAAAGCTGTGTCCTCCTGGCCCAAGCTCTCTTATTCGCTCTGTCCAGAGTCACGTGACCTGTAATTCATGGGGGAGTTGCCAGGCGGGATATTAATTCCTCGGTGTGATGCCCACCTTGCCACTGGAATGCCAACAACAAATATTTCACCTTCTGTGGTCGGTCAAACACGAGCTCTGCCGCCATCAAGTGAAATAGAAGCATGATATTACTAGAAGAAGAATAATGCTGATTATGAGAGTGACAACCTTTTATTTCCTCATTTAACCGCATCGTACTCACAATGGCCTGTCCGTTAGCAATGTGTCGTTTACGTATGCATGACATAGCAGAGCTTTTTCCAATTCCACCCCGCGCAGAAACATTATTATCATGCGCGCCCATGACAGGATTCGGAAAAGAACAATGGCGAAGGATTCAGAGAACAGAAGTGTCAGTGGGCGGCGGATGGGAAAGGGGGAAAAAAAAGGATCCCATTGCCCCAGAGAGATTAATCCCAGAGCGGTGGTTGTGAGGGGGGAAAGTGAGGCAGATCGGAAAGAGGAAGTGGGAAATGGGGTGGGTGGATGGAGGGGAGGGGGACACGGAGGAGAGGGCTCCCTACTAAGTGACAAACATTGTGAGCGATGCAGGGGCCCTGGCGATCGGCGCGGCCCGGCTACACCGCCGCATGGGGTCAGTTCTCGGTGAACACCGGTAGCAACCGGCACAACATAGCAACGCCGGGAGCCGAGGTATCTACTGTGGGAGGGGGGAGCCGGGGAATCATCTGGTGATTCATTGGTGAGAGCTTGAGGCAGAGGGAGGAGTGGGAGGGGAGGGAGAGAGAGGGCTGGGCGACGACGACACCAAGAACGCCTAGTTAGTGGAGGTAAATGAAGGTCAAGGTTTTCTAGGTGAAGCACACTTGCCCTGCACCGTCTCCCCTCCCTTTGGCTATATAAAATAAAAACACTGCGTTCTGAAATGTGCAGAGGACGCTGCCACTAATAGAAGCAGGCACATTAATGGGGAACCTGCTCGGACTCACTAAACAACGTTGACGATCAAAGTGAGCCCTCAATTCTGCCGCTTAATTGACTGCACTTTAGCCGGCCACCTCTTCATTACCATGTGATGCGGAGCGTGGCGCAAGCAGAGCGGCACTATGAGCAAGACAGCTGTCTCTCCGTCACAGGGGCGGCTCTGGAGAACACACGCTGGAGAACCTCCGCACCTCAACCTGAAACCACGACTGGGCCTAAAAATATTACAACTGATGATATGTAAATGTATAATTACAAAAATAAATATGACATGATGGTATTTAGTGGGCTCATTCATTATTAATACCAATTTTACTGGCAGTCCTATTATTCTACTGGCAGAGAACGTTAGGGCTCAGAGCAAGTGGGGGTGTAAGATGTGTGTATGTGGAGGACACACACACACACACACACACACACACACACACACACACACACACACACACACACACACACACACACACACACACACACACACACACACACAACACACACACACACACACACACACACACACACACACACACACACACACACACACACACACACACACCCGATGGAATTAAGAGTTAATGGCAATACTTCAAAGTGTTCATTGAATAGTCAATATAGTAAGACCTCTCAGTAAAAGTACAGAAATCTCTAATAGCCTATTGGGGTTCATTTTGATAGACCTTTTAGTATTTTGATTAGAGTGACACATTACTTGATATCACATGTTTCTATGACTCATTATTACATTCAAAGGCTTGCAAGTGCAACCAAATCGTAAAAAATTAAAAATGGTGTCCTTGTTCCGCGTGTATATTAGCGACATGTAAATATACATTACAATACATAGACAAGGATGCATCCAGGAACAGACATGGTTGGGCCACGTCAAGATGGAGGTTATGCCCGAGAATAACGCCTTCAGCCCAGAGGTAATTTGAGGTCTCCTTGACTCAGCTGAGCACCGGCACAAATCGGAATCACCCTGGAAGCTAAGCTCCGATGCACACTCAAATCATAGCAACCACAGCCATACCAGTGACATTGCATTGTGCAAGTGTTTTAATTAATGATGTGGCACACGACACAAAGTTCAGCCATGAGATCATACACACTGGGTTCTCACCATATTGGTGATCTCTGGGTAGGCGGCCTCGACCAGCACGCCCCGGTTGGTGGAGACGTACTCCACCAGCTCGTTGAGGGTGGCCCTCTTGATCTCCTTGCTCTTCAGGTCTATGACGGAATCCATGAAGTCGAAGAGCATGCAGCACTGCTGGAGCTTCTGGGTGAACAGCTCCTGCTGCTCAGTGGATGGAACATCTGTAGGCACACAGAGACAGAGAGAGACAGAGACCACAGTTAGGTCACCCGGGCTGTGGGGCAGCAGAGATGCATTGAGAGTACAGACTGAGACTTTAGGTTGAGTGAAGAGGGTACAATGATTGAAATGCATTTATGATTATCAAATTAAGTGTTTCTCGAAATAATCCCGTAATAACCCTCATAAATAAACCCTAACCCATCATAAATAAGATAAGATACAACTTTATTAATCCCGAAGGAAATTCTTGTGCCAGGTTGCATAGCAATACAGTACAATACAACAATAGTGAAATCGACAGAATAATAAAAATAAACTAACAGATTTACAAATATACAATGTGCAATGTCAAAATCTAAAAATATATAGGCAAGATAAGATATTCAGACGAAAACGATTTGGCATAATTGAAGTGAAGAATATTGCACAAAATGTTGAAGTTAATGTAGGAGAGGTATTGGACATGACATTAAGATTATTGCACATGATGAGAGGAGATGAGAGGTAGTATTACAGGTAATATTTATAGATAACATGATATTAATAATAATATAGCACATGGAGAGTATTGCACATGATGTTGGACAGTAATATTAATATTGCACGTAATACTGAGGAAAAATGCACATGATGTTGAATGGTAATATTGCACATGATATTGCTCAGTGTTCATTGTATTTCAACTGTCCTTCCCACAGAGGGGGGAGGAGTTATAGAGTTTGATGGCCTCAGGCAGAAAGGACCTCCTGTGGCGTTCTGTGGTGCACCTCGGTAATCTCAGTCTACGGCTGAAGGTGCTCTGGTATGACTCCAGTGTGGCGTGCAGGGGATGGGAGGCGTTGTCCATAATACTGAGTAGTTTACTCAGCATCCTCCTCTCTGAGGCCTCCACCAAAGACTTCAATTCCACTCCCAGGACAGAACCCGCTTTCCTGATGAGCTTATTGAGTCTGTTAGCATCTGCTGCCTTCACCCTGCTGCCCCAGCACACAACAGCGTAGAAGATGACGCTTGCCACCACAGAGTGATAGAACATCTGCAGCATGGTTTTGCAGACGTTGAAAGATCTGAGTCTCTGTAGGAAATACAGGCGACTCTGACCTTTCTTATACAGGGCCTCTGTGTTTTTAGTCCGGTCCATTTTATTGTCTAAATCAACTGCAATGTATCCATCATACTATTTAATTGTGTTTGTGTCACAGAAATAATAACTAATTTCCAACATCACTGTTTAGGCCTACATTTCTGGGTTTCTCTCATGCCCCCTGCAACCTCTCACACTTTGAACACCTCTGCTGTAGGCCACTCCAGGCTGAAAGTTCAGTGTGCATAAAGGGACGGTTAAAGAAGAAGTCCTTGGAACGGAGGCAAATAACTGCCATCTTTCCAGACTATAAGTTTGTATAAATACAATGTTTTTGGAAAGCAGGAAGACACCTAAACCCGGCTGAAGGAGCTCTTAAACAGAATTAGCAATGGCAGGGGTGCACAAGATATTACAGCCCCCCTAGTTTACAAAGTAACAAGCATAGACAAGTCAGGGTTTAATGGCTGTTGTCGAACACTTTATCCTTGCAATGATAAAGAGGCAGCGTAATTATACATTTCTTAAACGATGCGATGCATCGAGAACATTTCCGTTACAAACGCTAAACTAACAGCACCCAGTGGTGTTTCTGGACGACATTATTGATATTGTGTGATAAGAAACTAGATATATATATAGCCTTGGATTTTGGATGTTGTAATAGGCCTGTATCGCGATATGGCATAGGCCTGTTTAATGTTCAATGTCAGGCACCAATTGCACAAAAGCACATTACTTGTTTGCAAAAACTCAGGCAATAAAGTAAGATAAGATAAGATAACATAAAACTTTATTAATCCCGAAGGAAATTCTTGTTGCCAGAGGTTGCATAGCAATAGAATGAATGAATGAATAAACAATAGAATAATAAAAATAAAATAACACATTTACAAATTTACAGTGGGTCTAAGCCTAAGAGAAATAAAAAAAGAAAATATAGGTAAGCTATTCAGTCAGCAAAACAAGTTGGCAATGGTATTGCACATGAGATATTGCGCATGATGATGAAAGCCGTTTCTGATGCAGTGTTGTCTTTCCCTGGTTTTAAAGGCTGCATTAGACTAATTTGTCATTTGTCAAGAATACAAAAGTTGGCTTTACAATGTGGTTATTCTATATAGACTATGAATTACCATAAAACATGCTATACCCTCTCATTCCTGCCCCACGTCAACCACCCAAAACTGCCTTCTTCCACCTCAGAAACATTGCCCGCCTCCGCCCCCCCCCCCATGCTTTCATCACTTCCAGACTCGATTACTGCAACAGCATCCTCTACGGCTCACCCAACAAAACCCTCAACAAACTTCAATACGTCCAGAACTCCGCTGCCCGCCTGCTCACCTCCACCCGCCGCCACGATCACATCACCCCTGTCCTTCACAATCTTCACTGGCTCCCAGTCAAATACAGGATCAACTTCAAAATACTACTCACCACCTACAAAGCCCTAAAACAACCTGGCCCCTCCCTACCTCTCCGACTAGGGTTGGGTATCGTTTAGATTTTTCCGATACCGGTGCCAAAACGATACTTTTAAAACGGTACCGGTTCCTAAACGGTGCCTGAACCGATACCTTCTTTAAAATAAAGAGCAAACAATAACGTTAAAGAATGTCTTTTTTTTTTTATTGCTAAGGCAAAACCATTGATCATATTAACTCTTAAAGTAACACTGTTTAAA